>JACEFZ010019039.1:30000-63507 GCA_014155875.1 Cepaea nemoralis | reverse complement strand
GGGCGATTTTTAAACGTTTGCGAGAGGTATGTACAGGGTTTTTGACCTTCGTATGGGAGTAAATTTGATTGAGTAAAGTAGAAAATTAAGGGAAGAAGTGAATTGTGAAAGTTGGGGAAAAAGTCTGTTATGCGTTTTTATATTGAGTATAATTGTGTCAAACAGGTTTCGTCGTGAGAGTAAAGTAGGATAGGGGTTTTTACGCCCGCCAAAGGGTAAAATACATAGATAAAATGAAATAGTTGCCCCATATATTTGTGTCAATGTGTGGGGAAGAAAATCAATACGTTTAGTTTTGGGGGAGGTTTGGTTGGAATTTTTGAATTGGCGTTTTAAATAGTTTTTGTAGTAATAGTATGGACACGTTAGGTTGCCCCCCCGATGCGAGAGTAGTCGTGAAAGGGGCCCGAGGTTGTGTAGCATGGTCCGTGTGAATATCTTGAAGAGGGGTTTGGTAATGACGTTAAAAAAACGGGGAAAAACATAGAGTCCCCCAAAAATTGAGAGATAGAAAGAACGTGTTTGGAGGATTGGATGCCCTTTCGTTAGAATATCTGACTTTGGGAAGGAAATTAGGGAAAGGGTTGTAAAACCCCCGGAAACAAAAATTAACATTCTGAATGATGTTTCATAAAACTGTTTAGTATTCTGACAGGGAAATGTCGAAGCAAGAGTGCCTAATACTGAGAAACGAGGAAAGTGCGCTCCGTTGTCAGTTATAACTGGCGTTTGCAGTGAAAAGAGTGAAAGATACGGAGGTAAACAAGGTTAGTTAAAGAATTTTGGGGAGAACGTTTTTTGAGGAGGGTGCCCGGTTTGTTTATCGTCACGATGAAAGGGAGTGATAGGAGAGATTTGAGGATAGCTTAGAGTAGTGCTGGTGAGACGTTGAAAGTATGGTACAGGAGAAGAAATATTAATTGCGTCGGGTAGACGAGAAAATTAGAAGTAGATTAGGGGTTTTGGTGAGGGGTTTCTATAGTAAATAGACAAGTTCTTTTGATGGTAGCATGGTGGAGATACTGTAGTTAACAGTAATGATTGGGAAGTTTTTAGTGATGTTTGGTATAAAGCCAAGGGAAAAAATTGGTTTGCCGAGCCACAGGAAATTTTAATAAAAGATGATGGCTGGTACATGAGTTGATATTAGAATAGTCGCCACATTAGTAATAGATAAAAGGGGTTGACCTGTAGTTTACAGTACTTTTTAAGATGATATTCCAGATGTTAGGATGTGTTGGGACTTAGTTTTGTAAAAGATAGAAAATTGTGGGGGGGAGAAAAATATTGTTCTAAAATTAAAGAAGTTAGTTGTAGTTAACAGATATACATACGAAACAGTGAAGGTTTTGTTTTCTCGGTCATAAAAAAAGGAATGATTGTAATAAAAGATATGTGTTACGTTAAGGTATGGGAGGCCAAGGTTGATGGGCCATTTTACGTAAGGAAAATTTAAGGGAGTTTTATTTTTTTTTAAAAACCCTTTTCCCCTTTTGCGAGAAGACAATTGTTTAAATTTCCTATGTATAAAGTTTTTTTTTTGTTTATTTGGTCCCGTTAAAAAGATTTTTATTATTTTAGAAAAAGGATTATTGTGTTCCTTTGAATTGTGTAAAAAACTACTGGTCCGTAAAAGAGACCCGTAGTATTAGGTAAAAAATAGATTTGGATGTATGTTGTATTATTTTAAACATCGTCACCATCATCATCACCATCATCATCATACCTTTAATTGATATGAGGGGGAACAAAAATTTAAAGTTATAAAAAAAATTTTGGGGGGGGGGGGGGATGATGTTTTGTTGTGATTTTATTTCGCTTTTTTGTATGTTAAATAGTAGTTAATTAAGTTTATGTTAAATTACAGGGTTTGTCTAGAATAAAGACAATACAGGGGCTTAATTAGGACCCTTCGTTCAGAAAAGAGTTAATAAACTACTGAGAGCTAATAGAGAGACACATTCTCTTGTGAAGAATAAGTTCATGGGTATTTTGTTGCTGTGATAATCAGCGTAGAGAGGTTAATATGGCTATGAAGTGTTGGAAACATAAGACGAGGTTACTACACAAGTAAAATGGTTATTGGAAAGTTTTAGAGATACACTAAAGTCAGCATTAATTAGAAAAATATGGAATTAGAAGCCACATGGGAGAAGAAAAAGATTAATGATATATTTAGTGGGGTAAAGCTGAGAAAAGTTTGAACATAGTTCCGTGGGGTCAGAAGAGCCATGATATACACGAGATTGCTGGGTTATAGAAGAATAAGAAAATTACCCCAGACGAAGAGTAACCTGAATTGGAATCCATGTTAGATTAGACCACTGTGGATAACAGTACAATAATAAAGGGGTGTAGGGTGTTAATGAGAAATGAACATAGTGGAGACATAATGACATGGGGTGTTTGAGAGTCCGTAATATATGGACTGAAATAAAGTTAAAGGCAGGGGTAAGATATTGTTGCTGTTGATAACGGCATGAATAGAGGTTTTAGTAGATATGCCCATAAGAAATGGACGTAAGGGGTCGCTGAAATTTTCGGCGAGATTCTGAGTGAGGTATAGGAGAAGATTAGTTATGTGAGGTGGTGTGTATAATGTTGGAGAGATAATAGACCTTTTTAATTGTGTCCTCGGGATGTGTTTTGTGGTTAACATTACAATGTGAGGTTGAGATAAGGTTCAGAGCTATAAAGTTGGTTGTGTCTGTAATATATAGACACTTGGGAGAGAATAATATTTTTTTTTTTTTTGATGGGTGGTATTTGATGCTGTAGATTGCAGCGTAAACCGTTACCATAATGAGTGGTACTGTGGGAGATATAATTGTTTTAGACTTTATTACATAAAGTCTCAAATGACATAGGAGGGTAAAGGAGTATGGTTTGGTAAAGGGGGTGTGTGATGTTGCTGAGTGTGGTCTTTGTGTGGAAGAGTTCTACTGCTTCTTTTAAATACCGGTGGCCACCGATTCTTTATCTTCCTATCGTGTGAAAGTGATTTCAGGTTAGTTGAAAGTGGGGGATTAGTAGCGTTGGTGATAAATATAAGGAGTTGGTGTTAGCGTTTGAAATTTTAAGCAGATTGCTTATGAAGAGAAGAAGGAGTATTTAAGAAGACGTGTTATGATGTATTGTATAAAGTTGAGATTTAAAGGTTATTAAGAATATGTAAATATGTTATGTTTGTTTGAAGGGCCAGAAACGAAGAAGAAGTGGAATGACTATATAGCAGGGGAAAGAGTTAAAGAATAGAATATTTACTTAAGTTGGAGTTGGTTTGGGAAAGATTAGAGGAACTGTGAGAGGTAAGGAAAAAGGGGGAATAGAGTAAGGGGATTAGGAGTAAAGATTTTTTCCTTTTATAGGAAAAATTCTTTAATTAACATGGGGAGGTGTAACAGTAGTGGACTATTAGTAGCTAGTGGGGAAAAGCTACAGCACGATTGAGCATCGGGAGTGAAAGCGAGGGGGATGCTCAAGTCGTGAGGTAGTTGGTTGTCAAGGGGCAGTTAACATCCCGCCTGAGAACTGGTAGGAAGCAATGTTGTCATCATCAAGATAATAAACAGTCTTTGAAATAAAACCAAGTCTTTGTTAGTCAGTTACATTGGTACAACTGCATCATTTACCCCATCATTTACTGCATCCTTTACTGCATTATTTACTCCACCATTTACTTTATCATTTACTTTATCATTTACTAATTCATTTACTGCATCCTTTACTAATTCATTTACTGCATAATTTACCCCATCATTTACTGCATCATTTACGCCATCATTTACTGCATCCTTTACTGCATCATTTACCCCATCATTTACTCCATCCTTTGCTGCATCCTTTACTGCATTATTTACTCCATCATTTACTTGAGCATTTACTTTATCATTTACTAATCCATTTACTGCATCATTTACTACATCATTTACTCCATCATTTTCTCCATCATTTAACCGATCATTTACAGAATGATTTACAGCATCATTTTCTCCATAATTTATTCCATCATTTACTGCATCATTTACTCCATCATTTACTGCATCATTTACTGCATCATTTACTTCATCATCTGCTGCATCATTTACTGCATCATTTACTCCATCATTTACTCCATCATTTACTGCATCATTTACTGCATCATTTACTCCATCATTTACTGCATCATTTACTGCATCATTTACTCCATCATTTACTGCATCATTTACTGCATCATTTACTGCATCATTTACTCCATCATTTACTCCATCATTTACTGCATCAATTACTGCATCATTTACTTCATCATCTTCTGCATCATCTACTGCATCATTTACTGCAACATTCATCCATTTACTCCATCATTTACTCCATTATTTACTCCATCATTTACTCCATTATTTACTCCATTATTTACTCCATCATTTACTCCATTATTTACTGCATCATTTACTCCACCACTTACTCCATCATTTACTCCATTATTTACTCCATCATTCATTCATTCATTCATTTATTCATTCATTATTTCTTTCATTCATTCATTCGTTCGCTCCTTCATTCATTCACTCATCCATTTATTTATTAACTCCGTCATTCCTTCATTCATTCAGTCCATCATTCATTCATTCACTTAATAATTAATTTTCACCGACTCCATGATTCACTGATGCATTCACCAGATCAATCATTCATCAGTCATTCACAATTGTACAGTGTGCTTCTGAGATGCAGGCGTCCCCGGACCGGGCCGTCTCAAACAGCCAACCACAAGAGGAAGCCAGGGGCGACCCCAAAAAATGGAATCTTTTAAGAACAAAATGCCAGGTCTGAACACGATGTCTATTGTGTTGTGGAAAAACACGGCACAGATATCGTAATAACGAAAACTGACTCTCCAAACGGCGCTTGCCGGCGTCGTAACGCATACAAAAGAAGTTAGATATTGAGGTACCTAGGCAAGCGGAGGAGGCAGAGACCATATGGAAGTATGTTCACAACCGGAGATCCCCAAAAACCACTTGAGGGATATTAAAAACAAACAGCTCCTATCCCCGGGCAACAGTTCTGAAGCATTCATTCTGAATGGTGTATTTGTTTATTTCCACGCTACGGCCACAGCCTGGGGAGACGCCGCCTGGTCTGGTAGTAAGACTGCTGGGTAGAGACAATGGTGGGGGAGTTTGAAGTGATGCTTCACGGCGCAGTATAATGAGGTTCGGGTTCAGAGACATCGGTCGAGCACTTGAGCGGTTGACTAAGTATCGGAGTGCTGGCGATATCAACAGTTGTGGGAGAGTGTGTGGGAGAATGTGTGAGGGAGGTATGTGAGGGAGGCCTTTCTATACATAGTCTGGGAGGTATAGTTTTATTATTATTATTATTATTATTATTGTTGTTGTTGTTAACAGCAGCAGCAGCAGCTGTAGTAGTAGTAGTAGTAGTAGTAGTAGTAGTAGTAGTAGTAGTAGTAGTAGTAGTAGTAGTAGTAGTAGTAGTAGCAGCAGCAGTAGTAGTAGTAGTAGTAGTAGTAGTAGTAGTAGTAGTAGTAGTAGGAGTAGTAACAGCAGCAGCAGCAGTAGCAGTAGCAGTAGCAGTAGAAGTAGTAGTAGTAGTAGTAGTAGTAGTAGTAGTAGTAGTAGTAGTAGTAGTAGTAGTAGTAGTAGTAGTAGTAGTAGTAGGAGTAGTAGTAGTAGGAGTAGTAACAGCAGCAGCAGCAGCTGTAGTAGTAGTAGTAGTAGTAGTAGTAGTAGTAGTAGTAGTAGTAGCAGTAGTAGGAGTAGTAACAGCAGCAGCAGCTGTAGCAGTAGCAGTAGAAGTAGTAGTAGTAGTAGTAGTAGTAGTAGTAGTAGTAGTAGTAGTAGTAGTAGCAGCAGCAGCAGCAGCAGCAGCAGCAGCAGTAGTAGTAGTAGCAGCAGCAGCAGCAGCAGCAGCAGTAGTAGTAGTAGTAGTAGTAGTAGCAGTAGTAGTAGTAGTAGTAGTAGTAGTAGTAGTAGTAGTAGTAGTAGTAGTAGTAGTAGTAGTAGTAGTAGTAGTAGTAGTAGTAGTAGTAGTAGTAGTAGTAGTAGTCTGTTTACATTTGTCTGCCCCAATATAAACTTCCATATCTCAGTAACCAACTGAGGGAAAATGATGAGATTTAGCATATAACCTTATCATTATGTCCACCCAACAAAAAAATGTTTTGTTCTGGAGATTGTACAGCAGATTTCAATGTTTGTTTATATGCTGTACTTAATTTACGGGTCAGAGATGAAGTGCGCATTATTAAATGTATTACGTCTTCACACGGAAACATTAGCGTTGAATAGTTAATTTTCTCGTGGGACATGGGATTGGCCTTATGACAAGAGCCTCGCGTAAGTGGAACTGGGCATTACTGTAAAACAAGTTTGTTAGCGAGAAATCACTAGTTTTTCACCAAAACATCAAAGAAATGTCGCCGCTTTCCATGATTTAAGTTGCTTTTGGACCTATCAAAGACATATTCCTTAGGTGGGGGTAAATATAAGACGGCAGGGAACATTTCATAACGATTCAACAGACAGTTTTCAAAATAATTGATAATGAATGAAGGCATTCATTTCTGGACAGACTAAAGTAGTAGTAGTTGATAGAAAAGAAAAAAAATCTCTTGTCTCGACATGAGGCTGGAATATACGACCCATGCTGTCTTGAGGCAAATGTTGTAATTCCTCGACCATATGTTCCTCTGTCAGTTTGACATTAACCTGGTGCGAATTGTGACAGCTGAATGATGTCAAATCAGTTGACACGTTGTTATTGGAATGTTTGAATGATGTCACATCAGTAGACATATTGTTGTGAGAATTGTTGACATAAAATCAGTCAATACGAGAGAAAGTCACAAAGTAATAGGAATTTTATGAAAAAATGTATCACAGTAGTGCGAACTAGAAATTATGTGTGCGCGTGTGTGTGTGTGTGTGTGTGTGTGTGTGTGTCTGTGTGTGTGTGTGTGTGTGTGTGTGTGTGTGTGTGTGTGTGTGTGTGTGTGTGTGTGTGTGTGTGTGTGTGTGATATGTTGCCGGGCAACGCACGCGGTTCACGAGTCCACAGGTTGTTGGTGCCTGTAGGACAAAGTTTATGGGTGTGGCCATGAATCAGTTTTGCACTGCCTCCATGATCTCCCTGGTCATATCTGTAAACCACTGACCCCGCAAATATTCTGTCAGCGGTCCAAACAAGTGGAAGTCCGATGGCTCTGGATGATTCTAGACCTCAAATTTCAGATCAGTACAGTGATTACACTGTATGCAAGCCTGCTCCGTGGCCTGGGCTATTACGGACGCAGTTCGTAATCCCGTGTACCTGCGTTCGAAACATTTGCGTTTGGTTTTATGAAAATGGTATAAGTTGCTGTTGTTCAGAAAGCTATGGCAAACTACTGATAGTAAGCCGAGAGATCACAGTCTAAAAACGCATGAGTCGACTGATTTGCAACTAACTTTAATTGTCTGTGCAGCCGTGTGAGGGCCCGCGCTTTTGTTATTCTTCCATGGTGCAAGTCGACTGTGTGACGACCATGTTATAATGTCTATTGCGCATGCGCCAACTGCTCCATCCCCACGACCCCTATATGGGGTATTGCTTAAAAGCCAGTTTGTGTCCTAATATAAAGTATTCTATCGTCCGTTCACTTCCATTCACTTTATAATAAAATTTATGTTACTTAATTAATGAGAATATGGGGTCTGATTGATTGATACACAACACTAATTATCATCTGAGAATTATGGGATATTATTGACATACAATCAATGTTCTTATGTTAAAAGACCAACATGATATTTATCGCTGATTATACTGGGATGCGCCGTCGCGTGTTGCAGAATGAGATGTGTGTTTGTCTAAGACGTATGGGTAGCTATGATGTACATCTGTAGCTATGGGTAGCTATGATTACGTCTGTACAGCTATGATGTACGTCTGTGGCTGTAAGTAGCTATCATGTACGACTGAAGCTATGGGTAGCTATGATGTACGTCTGTAGCTGTGTAGCTATGATGTACGTCTGTAGCTGTGTAGCTATGATGTACGTCTGTAGTTGTGTAGCTATGATGTACGTCTGTAGTTGTGAGTAGCTATGATGTACGTCTGTAGTTGTGAGTAGCTATGATGTACGTCTGTAGTTGTGAGAAGCTATGATGTACGTCTGTAGTTGTGAGTAGCTATGATGTACGTCTGTAGTTGTGTAGCTATGATGTACGTCTGTAGTTGTGAGTAGCTATGATGTACGTCTGTAGTTGTGTAGCTATGATGTACGTCTGTAGCTATGATGTACGTCTGTAGTTGTGTAGCTATGATGTACGTCTGTAGTTGTGTAGCTATGATGTACGTCTGTAGCTATGATGTACGTCTGTAGTTGTGTAGCTATGATGTACGTCTGTAGTTGTGTAGCTATGATGTACGTCTGTAGCTATGGGTAGCTATGATGTACGTCTGTAGTTGTGAGTAGCTATGATGTACGTCTGTGGCTGTAAGTAGCTATCATGTACGACTGAAGCTATGGGTAGCTATGATGTACGTCTGTAGCTGTGAGTAGCTATGATGTACGTCTGTAGCTGTGTAGCTATGATGTATGTCTGTAGCTGTGAGTAAGTAGCTATGATGTACGTCTGTAGTTGTGAGTAGCTATGATGTACGTCTGTAGTTGTGAGTAGCTATGATGTACGTCTGTAGTTGTGAGTAGTTATGATGTACGCCTGTAGTTGTGAGTAGTTATGATGTACGCCTGTAGCTGTGAGTAGCTATGATGTACGTCTGTAGTTGTGAGTATTATGATGTACGCCTGTAGCTGTGAGTAGTAGCTATGATGTACGTCTGTAGCTGTGAGTAAGTATATGATGTACGTCTGTAGTTGTGAGTAGCTATGATGTACGTCTGTAGTTGTGAGTAGTATGATTAGTGTAGTTGTGAGTAGTATGATGTACGTCTGTAGTTGTGATAGCTATGTGGCTGTAGTTGTGAGTAGCTGTGATGTATCTGTAGTTGAGTATTATGATGTACGTCTGTGGTAGTGTTATGATGTATCTGTAGTGAGTGTGCTATGATGTACGTCTGTAGTTGTGTGCTATGATGTACGTCTGTAGTTGTGAGTAGCTATGATGTACGTCTGTAGTGTGTGTTGTGATGTAGTGTAGTTGTGAGTAGCTATGATGTACGTCTGTAGCTTGTGAGTAGCTATGATGTACGTCTGTAGTTGTGAGTAGCAATGATGTACGTCTGTAGTTGTGAGTAGCTATGATGTACGTCTGTAGTTGTGAGTAGCTATGATGTACGTCTGTAGTTGTGAGTAGCTATGATGTACGTCTGTAGTTGTGAGTAGCTATGATGTACGTCTGTAGTTGTGAGTAGTTATGATGTACGTCTGTAGTTGTGAGTAGCTATGATGTACGCCTGTAGTTGTGAGTAGCTATGATGTACGTCCTGTAGTTGTGAGTAGCTATGATGTACGTCTGTAGTTGTGAGTAGTTATGATGTACGTCTGTAGTTGTGAGTAGTTATGATGTACGTCTGTAGCTGTGAGTAAGTAGCTATGATGTACGTCTGTAGTTGTGAGTAGCTATGATGTACGTCTGTAGTTGTGAGTAGCTATGATGTACGTCTGTAGTTGTGAGTAGTTTGATGTACGCCTGTATGCTTGTGAGTAGTTATGATGTACGCCTGTAGCTGTGAGTAGCTATGATGTACGTCTGTAGTTGTGAGTAGTTATGATGTACGTCTGTAGTTGTGAGTAGCTATGATGTACGTCTGTAGTTGTGAGTAGTTATGATGTACGCCTGTAGTTGTGAGTAGTTATGATGTACGCCTGTAGCTGTGAGTAGCTATGATGTACGTCTGTAGTTGTGAGTAGTTATGATGTACGCCTGTAGCTGTGAGTAAGTAGCTATGATGTACGTCTGTAGCTGTGAGTAAGTAGCTATGATGTACGTCTGTAGTTGTGAGTAGCTATGATGTACGTCTGTAGTTGTGAGTAGCTATGACGTACGTCTGTAGTTGTGAGTAGCTATGATGTACGTCTGTAGTTGTGAGTAGCTATGACGTACGTCTGTAGTTGTGAGTAGCTATGATGTACGTCTGTAGTTGTGAGTAGTTATGATGTACGTCTGTAGTTGTGAGTAGTTATGATGTACGTCTGTAGTTGTGAGTAGTTATGATGTACGTCTGTAGTTGTGAGTAGCTATGATGTACGTCTGTAGCTGTGAGTAGCTATGATGTACGTCTGTAGTTGTGAGTAGCTTTGATGTACGTCTGTAGCTGTGAGTAGTTATGATGTACGTCTGTAGCTGTGAGTAGCTATGATGTACGTCTGTAGCTGTGAGTAGCTATGATGTACGTCTGTAGCTGTGAGTAGCTATGATGTACGTCTGTAGCTGTGAGTAGCTATGATGTACGTCTGTAGCTGTGAGTAGTTATGATGTACGTCTGTAGCTGTGAGTAGTTATGATGTACGTCTGTAGCTGTGAGTAGCTATGATGTACGTCTGTAGCTGTGAGTAGCTGTGATGTACGTCTGTAGCTGTGAGTAGCTATGATGTACGTCTGTAGCTGTGAGTAGTTATGATGTACGTCTGTAGCTGTGAGTAGCTATGATGTACGTCTGTAGCTGTGAGTAGTTATGATGTACGTCTGTAGCTGTGAGTAGCTATGATATACGTCTGTAGCTGTGAGTAGCTATGATGTACGTCTGTAGCTGTGAGTAGCTATGATGTACGTCTGTAGCTGTGAGTAGTTATGATGTACGTCGGTAGTTGTGAGTAGCTATGATGTACGTCTGTAGTTGTGAGTAGTTATGATGTACGCCTGTAGTTGTGAGTAGTTATGATGTACGCCTGTAGCTGTGAGTAGCTATGATGTACGTCTGTAGTTGTGAGTAGTTATGATGTACGTCTGTAGTTGTGAGTAGCTATGATGTACGTCTGTAGTTGTGAGTAGTTATGATGTACGCCTGTAGTTGTGAGTAGTTATGATGTACGCCTGTAGCTGTGAGTAGCTATGATGTACGTCTGTAGTTGTGAGTAGTTATGATGTACGCCTGTAGCTGTGAGTAAGTAGCTATGATGTACGTCTGTAGCTGTGAGTAAGTAGCTATGATGTACGTCTGTAGTTGTGAGTAGCTATGATGTACGTCTGTAGTTGTGAGTAGCTATGACATACGTCTGTAGTTGTGAGTAGCTATGATGTACGTCTGTAGTTGTGAGTAGCTATGACGTACGTCTGTAGTTGTGAGTAGCTATGATGTACGTCTGTAGTTGTGAGTAGTTATGATGTACGTCTGTAGTTGTGAGTAGTTATGATGTACGTCTGTAGTTGTGAGTAGTTATGATGTACGTCTGTAGTTGTGAGTAGCTATGATGTACGTCTATAGCTGTGAGTAGCTATGATGTACGTCTGTAGTTGTGAGTAGCTTTGATGTACGTCTGTAGCTGTGAGTAGTTATGATGTACGTCTGTAGCTGTGAGTAGCTATGATGTACGTCTGTAGCTGTGAGTAGCTATGATGTACGTCTGTAGCTGTGAGTAGCTATGATGTACGTCTGTAGCTGTGAGTAGCTATGATGTACGTCTGTAGCTGTGAGTAGTTATGATGTACGTCTGTAGCTGTGAGTAGTTATGATGTACGTCTGTAGCTGTGAGTAGCTATGATGTACGTCCTGTAGCTGTGAGTAGCTGTGATGTACGTCTGTAGCTGTGAGTAGCTATGATGTACGTCTGTAGCTGTGAGTAGTTATGATGTACGTCTGTAGCTGTGAGTAGCTATGATGTACGTCTGTAGCTGTGAGTAGTTATGATGTACGTCTGTAGCTGTGAGTAGCTATGATATACGTCTGTAGCTGTGAGTAGCTATGATGTACGTCTGTAGCTGTGAGTAGCTATGATGTACGTCTGTAGCTGTGAGTAGTTATGATGTACGTCGGTAGTTGTGAGTAGCTATGATGTACGTCTGTAGTTGTGAGTAGCTATGATGTACGTCTGTAGCTATGGGTGGTGAGTGTTGGATGCGTCACCGCGTCTTGTAGAATGAACGGTGTGTTTGTCTGTGATGTACTTATGTAGCTGAGTTGAGTTAAGAACCGACATCACTGCACTCAGGACATTCCCATATGCGCTCCGTCCCCTCGTTCAACAGCCAGCGAAGAGTCACATTACTAATCGTTCCCACGGCTTATTGAAAGTTCTCCTGGTTCTTCCCTCTCAGTTTTGAGATTCTACCAGAACCCCTTCCAATCCCCAGCAATCTCATCCTTTCCACATACGGATTCTCAGTCTGTTCCCCCCACCTTCTCCATCTGGTCCCACAAGCGCACGACCACCTCCTCCCTGTCCATAGATAATCGACCACCAAGAAACGCATTCCCTGCCAGTCTATCAGCCTGTTCAACCCCCCCCCCCCCCCCCCGCACTCACGCATGGCCATAGCAAACAATCCATACAATTCTTATAAACAATCCACAAAATTCTTCAATCTGTGACCTCTGAAACGAGGTGAGCCATTCCACACGGAACATCCCTTTCTCCACTTTACTAAACACAATCCTTGAGTCCGTGATGAGGACAATGTGTGCTGCAGTGGTCTCCTCTAACCAACGGAATGCCGTTGTGACTGCTCCATTCTCATGCTGGGGGTCGTAGTCTCATATGCCATACTCTCCTTTTTCAAGAATCGTTAGAAGCCTTTACAATGAAATCCCAACCACTCCGTCTGTTTCTCACCACTGACCCATCAGTATAGATCTCTATGCCACCTTGATGTGTGCTTCTCTGGATCAGCTGTTGCACTTCAAACTCAGTGCGGTCCGCTGCCCATTCTCTGCACTTACGACCCAGTGTTATTATTACATTGTGCCAGTCCGTCCTGTCTGCCGATGCTTCAACCCACTGTCTTTCACGATTGATGGTCTCTAGATCACACACATGACGTATAGAAGGTTCTGCCTGTGCCATCCAGGACCTGTCTCGTCTTAATCTATGACCCTTGACTATATCTATGGCTTCATGAAGGGGGTGATCCCTATCTGCAGCAACTCTCAGGTACCATTTGGCCTGAAGAACTCTATACCTATCCACCATAGTTTATAGATCGCATCCGCCACCAGAGATCCCATCCTCCACCAGAGATCCCATCCTCCACCAGAGATCCCATGCTCCACCAAAGATCCCATCTTCCACCTGTCAACAACTCATCTGACAGGCATCATCGGATACTTCTCCCACACCAATACAAGAAAACTTGCAAGTCGTGTGCGAGGAAAATAAATGGTACATTTTATTGCCGTTGGCTCGCTACACGCAGGTAACAGTCGCTAGTAAACACACAACATAAAGCCACAGAAATTATCTATCACTAGTTGTTAATGCCTATGCTAACTCTCTATCTATTTAAACACAAAACCCCCTATCGCTACTCTAACGAGGTGCATACTGCAAGTCCTGTCCCCGGTCTGACGTTTTCTCGTTCCGTGGTTACACACCACGCGGATCGACCTTGACCTTGGTGCGTGTTACCTCACATGGCACGTTGATCGCAGCCGTGGTATGTTGAGTGGGCACTCAACTTCTCCGTGGCTACCACGAGGCGTGATGCTGTTGTGATCAGAGTGCTAACTCTCTGAACAACGCCTGCGTGTCTCATGAGGGAATGGATAACCATCTTCCATTACCTCATCTCCCCTGCCCTTACCTCGGGCACCGTATCACCTCCTGGCCTCTTCAAGATTGACTGCTCTTCCTGGCGGAGGGGATGCGGTTGAGTCTTTGACACACACCCACCCCTCCTGTGTTGCGTCATCAACTTTCACTCATTGGTTGTGACGCAAGAGGTTTCTAAAAAATTAGTGTCTCTAATTTTTTTGTCAAAGACTCTAGATAACCTGGCTTTGGGCACTCTAACAGACTTCTACTGACTATTGTCACAATGTAGCAGAACTTTACTTGGCTACTGGCAATCGCCACAAACTTGACTGGTTGGCGTGAGCCCTCTTCTCACATGCTATATTATATTTATTAGAGGTATGTCTGAACCGGACCGTTGTCTTATAAGACCTGCCCTCACATAGTAAATTAACTTACTACCCATACAAAGTTGACTTTCTTAGGGTCAACACATGAATTGCTTCATGTCCCCCATATAATATTTAACAACCATTACACAAGGTGTGTGCGACAGGCTTTACCTACTTCGCTTCCGCGTGTAAAGTTCCATTTCACTGTTAAGTTAGTGTTTCGTTGTCTATTATGTCCCCTGACCCGAAGTTATCTCCCTTTGATCTACAAGATGTGTGTGTAATTTATATGTTTGTATTTCTGGTTGTTTGCGTGTTTTGGATATAATTAATCTACTAATCTAACTTCTAAACTATGTTTCTACCTCCTATGTGTATGTATGTTAGTTTTTTAAGTGTCATAATTTGGTTAAATGCGGCCACAAACAGGTGTATAACACTAATTCGTGACTACATTCCCTTGTTATGAAACCCAAAATACTGTAATCTAAGTTCTAAACTATTTTACAGACACACATTCACACTAACACATTTCTACTAACGAAAACCAACATTAACACAGACAAATATTAAAAGTTGCGCCAGGCAGCAGAAGAATTTGCTGACTGATCTCACTCTCTCCCGTCTATTTTACATTCGCTCTCACTTTCACACTTCTGTCACACTCCTTTCACCCTTAATTCTGTCACACCTCTTTTATCCTTCCACACTAATCCTTCTGATTATTTAAAAACCTTGGAGTGACACTGTACAGGTTTGGCTCAGTTTTAGAAAGTTGAGCTCAATGACTGTGCGAAAATCGCTGCACGAGTCATGTATTTACAATCTATGTACATGCAAGAGAAAGGGTTGATGGTTTGTCCCCTTGGTCTTATCCTCCACTATGTTGTACTAAAATAAACTCTAAATCCTAACATAATAATATTAATTCTATAAATATATATTTAATGTGTTAACTAAATTTTGTCATGTTAATTATATGATATACTTATATTAATATTTATGTTTATCTAATCTAAGGGATGTAATCTAACTATTTATCTGTAATTGATGTGATCTAAGTTATGTACCTTAATACGATGGATGATGTGAACACAAATTATGTAATTTTCTAACACTCTACTAACTAATGTTTTTAAATGCACAAAGGAATTATATGAGTGATATTCTTAATCTAAATGGTGTAAATGATGTATGTTCACTTATCTATTCTTTTTATCCTATTCTGATGTAAAATGATGATATTCCTAAATGGTAATATTTGATAAGTGGTATGGTTTCATTAAGATGGAATGAACTGAACCGAAATGAAGCTAAGTGAAATATAACAACCTAAATGGTACTATTCCTATCAAACTTTTAATTTAGCTGGTAATTAACTATTTTTACGTCTAAATTAATATTCTAATTTAATTCTAATGGGTTAATTACTGTACTAACTATACTATTAAAATAAATGAGAACTATTATATTTACTAACCTACATCTAATTTATCACTATCTTAAAATATTATATTACATATCACAATAAGTTTATATACATGGTATTCAGCTACCTCAGGTTAGTTGTTGCTTTCATGATTGTATATTGGTTTTATAGGCATAATATATATACACACTTTGCCTGGGTATCTGAAATACATTGCACAGTCATACTAGTGTTCTATCGGTAGTGCACGTGTAGAGTTCGCTGGTGTCGTAGCTCAGTCTTTTCGTGTCTGTAATTAAGCATTGTTCTGACACTGTTTTCTGCGCTTCACACAAATGATACACCGGAATGGAGCTTAGTTGGTAATGAGCTGTCCTATTTCACACGGTGATATCTACGTTTTGCAGCACAGTTCTTCACTTGATGTCTACGGACACATGATAGTTCACTGTTCTTGGTACATGATTAAGCACATAATGTCGATGTATATGTAACCTATTTTACATAGAATAATATACTATATTCATGTACCAACTATCACTCTAAATTTATATGTGGGATTTCAGGTATTTCTACCTCAGATGGTAAAATTAGTGACCACCTGTATATCCGGTCATTTCGATGCACACCACTCTGTATGACCGTGATCGGGGAGTTGTCGGTCTGGACCATGCAGTGAACACCCGTCAGAGTTAGATGGAGCTTTCTCACCGCATAGATGGCGCTTAGGGTTGCAATTGTGATATGGAATCTCTGGACTCAGCAGGTGTGATCTTACGGCTCACGTAGCAACTCGGGTGGAAGATGCCCTCAAAAAAATTGGCCTAGTACTGCCGGCATCTGTCCTAGAATAATAAACGAGCCTAGGATTAGGCAAGCGGAGGATTGGAACATTACAAAAAAGGATTTTCAATTTTGACAATGCAGACATTAATAATGCATCTTTCACATCTCATTTTACAGATGCTTTTAAAACATTGGAATATAGAATTATAATTTCTGAGTAATTTACTAATCTCAAAAGGCTTTTGACCTGCTTCTTTCTGTTAGACATGGTCAGATTCATAAACGTTGGTACTACCTTTCTGGTCAGTCTTTATTTGACATTGAGAAATGACATGACCCAAAAATGAATTTCTTTTAGGCCCAATTCAACTTTGCTCGGTTTGACAGTGAGACCGAAGAGTCGCACTCTGTCAAAGACATGTCTTCGTTTCAGTTAGTGTATTGTCCAGTCATCAGTATGGAAACATATATCATGCGTATCCTGTAAGCTCACTGAATGTATGCATCTTGTCGGATTTGCCAGTCCCGCTAACTAGTGTAATTGCGTTATGTATGTCTGTCGTCTTATTATTAGGTGTGGGTGCACTGTGTTTGTCTGTCTCTACTTCTGTCTCTTGTCGTGAAAAGTAAGGTTTCAACCTGTTGACATGGAATATCTTTAAGTGTCAGTTTATTGACATTTCATAGTCAGCATTTGAAGATTCATGTGTCACATTGAATGGTCCTTGCCATTTCGTTTGATTGGAAGCAATGGAAGTATGTTTTGATCTGGTTTGTTCTTGTACCCCTGTTTGTGTATTCGTGGAAGATTTGAACCTCCCTCTCAACGGCCTAGAGGCCAGTGTAGAATGTTGTACTTTAGCTGTAGGATGTTTACCCTTAAACTTATGTACTAATTGTTGACAGACATTACAAGCAAATACATTACGACAAAATAATTTTATATTATTGGAAAAACCTGGCATGGTATTGTTGTATGCAAGATGACCAGCACACGGTGATTGATGTGCACTCTTTAGCACAGTTAGACGGTGTTTTTCAGGTAACCCCGTTTGCTGATTCTCGTGGTTACTAGTCGTATGATATCTAGATAACATGCCATTATTACGTCTACATAACTCTGATGCATTTTTGGTCACTTTGGCCCTTTCTTTCAATAATTTTAAATATGGAGACTCACTAGAATCAGCTTTCTGCTGTCCTATAAATTTTTGTCTGCTGGTGTCATCTGTGCCAGTTGGAGAAAGCACCAGTAGTCTCTCATCTTGTAGTGCGTCTTGATGTTTCACACTGTCTGCTCTTGTTGTTGCATTAGCTGCATTCAATTTCTCCCATGCAACTATTTCATCACTAGTACATTGTTTCAGTTGGGGTAAGCACCCCAAAATTAAATCAGTACAAGGGTTGTCAAGTATTGCACAAGTAAAGGTACCCGAAAGAAAAGGAGAATTAATACGGGCTTTTGCCAAAGGGTAAATCTCAATGTTACCCGAAAAGGTTCGGCATTTGACAGTGTCACCTGTGTAATCACCCGGACTCACTAGTTCTTTTCCGAAGACCAATAAGGGTACTGCCGCTGTCTAGCAAACATTGGCATGGTCTATCATTGACCATTGCATTGTGGAACACCAAATTGCCTCTGGAGGCTAATGCTGCATTTCCCATTCTCGGATGAGAATGGTACTGTATGTCCACACTTCCAGTCTTCCGTCTGCATGAAATTGCTGACACTGTTCACAATTGTCAAAGCTTAACACATCGTTCACACAACACACATCTGCAGCTTGGTTAACAGGTAAGTTAACCTCAACCTCACTTTCAACCTCATACTCATCCTCACTACCACCATCTGAAGAGGTAGTCAATCAAGATAGCATTGTTAGCTTTCATACGTTGGCGGCCAAGGCACTTATTAGAATAATGGCCATAGCTGGAACAAAAAAAAAACATTTGATTGCACGCCTGTATGCAGATCTTTTATTTTGCTGCTTCTTGATAACATTTTCAAGATGCGCCGGATAATTCGGCGATTTGTCGCACATAGAATAAGTGTCGTGCATGAGTTGACAGTACATACATTTGGACACTTTTCTGTCTTTCTTGTCATATTTCTGAAAAGGTTTTCTGTTACTCTGATAGTTTTCTGATTGGTCTTTCACAAAAGAAACTATTTCAGAGTCATTTGAAGTCTTAAAAATATCTCTGTTAGAAGAAAAATATGCTGAGCCTTTTTTCTCAAACTGCTCGATGTTCTCAATGTCTGACTGCTGCAAAAATTTAGCAAAAGGAGAAGGTATAGTGGATATAACCTTATCCATAGCTATTAAGTTTTTTAATCTATCAAAGTCTTTTCCTATGTTAGCTGCTTTAAGCCACCTGTTTAGTACACTCTGCACATTTGAAACATAATCAATGAAAGTTTCACTAGGTTTAGGTTTTAAATTTGAGAACTGAACCTGATACCCAGGGGCATCAAGTAAAAAGTGCTGCATAATTCTATCATGGATGTATTGATAGCTAGATCTAAGCTCATTTGGTATAGATTCTATTACTTTAAGGGGCTCACCACTCAGATTCTTCATATAAATTGGAGCCCACATATCTAATGGAACTTGGTGATATTTAAATTGATACTCTACATTCTCTGTCCAGGCTGATATGGAATCTTCTTTGCAATATGGTTTGATAATATTTTTGTATTTGTTGAACTTATTTTCCTCTTGTTGGCTCTTTAGTTTAGTGGCAGAGATTTCTGCGTGTGAGTTTACATCAATTTCTTTCATCTTTAATTGTGTCTCTGATCCTACTTGAATTTGTTTTTCCTTAACATCTATTTCTTTTTGCTTTAGATCTAATTCCCTTTGTTTTACTTCTTTTTCCTGATCTAATTGCTTTTGCTTTAGTTCTTTCTCTTGATCTAATTGCTTTAGCTTAATCTCCTTATCATGTTCCAACTGTTGTTGTTTAACTTCTAATTCTTTTTTCTTAATCTGTTTGTCATCTTCTAGCTGTTTCTGTTTTGTTATTTCAGCTAGTTCTGCAATTTCCTTTTGTTGTTGTCTATCTCGTTCTTCTTTTTCCTTTTGTTGTTGTCTATCTCGTGCACGTTCGTCTCTCTCTATGTTCTCTTTTCGTATACGTTCAGCAGTCTCAGCATCCTTTATTTCTTTAAATCTCTTATCAGCATATTCTTCTAGCTCTTTACCTGTATATTGTAAATCTTTACCTGCTTTTATAAAATCAGATAAAGTAGCCATGCTGTTTAGTAATTAGCTAACGTTGACTTACAATGATTTGTTTATTCAAATATTTGTCTATGATGTTCTATATTTGTTCCTCGTTGAGGACTATGACTTGTATTTTCAGTTTATATGCTGAACCAAATTTCTATGTTGGAATATCAGAGCCCAAAAATATGCTAGTGTATCACAAGCTGAAAAAGAGATGCACTATTAATCACAATGCATGCCAAAAATATAGGTATACTCAACTTAATGTTCCCGAGAATCAGGGAACGGAACTCCGTTGACAAGGTCACCTTGTTTGGTACTTTGGAATAGATGGACGTCTCGTAATCAGGACACTTTATTTGGCACACCGGTATACGTACTCAGCTGTTGTTAGCCCTCTGATATGCAGGGCAGCAGTGCTTACTACTACTGCACGATATGATTTACCCAACAACTAAGACAGTTGTTACCCGACAATGACTTTGACAATGACAGACTCACGAACAACTAGAATATGTAATAATTAAATTTAATGTCAATGTCCTGTCTTTGTTCTATCAGTAATTGCCTTTCGTTACTAACCTAGTTAATTCTATGTAAGTGTTGTGCAGCTGAAGTTTTATTTTCTCGGCCAAAAATAGTTCCATCGTGACGGTAAACAAAGAAAAAGTACGACCAAACATATCAATATCTGCTTTTAAATAAATAAAAATACCATAATAATGTTTAAATAAATAAATATATTCATTTAATAACTCAAATAAACAAATAATAAATAATATAAAGCACAGATTCAGGCGATCAGCAGCTTGGCGATTTCGTAAACACTCGATTGCTGTATGCAAATGACCCAGGACAACTGTTTGTCAGTCATTCTACGTCAGAAGCGCAGCGCTATTTTTAGTTTTCAAAAATCGATATTGTCGGCTGGCTGTGTATCGCTCCGCCATGAATCATCTTTGGTGCTTATTCATAAATAAATTGGTAAATACATAAATAAATATAAGAAAATAAGAATATTACTACTTACAGCTTTGAAGAATACATGCTTTCACTAAATAAACATTTCATAAACACAATTAAACAATATATTTCGTCACGATAGGCACATTTCTAGCTCGCAAATTGCTCTCGTCTGCACAAATTACCGTCACTGACAAAAATTAAACCCTAGTCCAGAGCCCGTGGATGAGTGGATTAGCTTGAACTTTCGTTCAAGCTTCACTTCTGACACCACAATTATCCTTGCCTGTCAACAACTCATCTGACAGGCATCATCGGATACTTCTCCCACACCAATACAAGAAAACTTGCAAGTCGTGTGCGAGGAAAATAAATGGTACATTTTATTGCCGTTGGCTCGCTACACGCAGGTAACAGTCGCTAGTAAACACACAACATAAAGCCACAGAAATTATCTATCACTAGTTGTTAATGCCTATGCTAACTCTCTATCTATTTAAACACAAAACCCCTATCGCTACTCTAACGAGGTGCATACTACAAGTCCCTGTCCCCGGTCTGACGTTTTCTCCTCCCGTGGTCACACACCACGCGGATCGACCTTGACCTTGGTGCGTGTTACCTCACATGGCACGTTGATCGCAGCCGTGGTATGTTGAGTGGGCACTCAACTTCTCCGTGGCTACCACGAGGACGTGATGCTGTCGTGATCAGAGTGCTAACTCTCTGAACAACGCCTGCGTGTCTCATGAGGGAATGGATAACCATCTTCCATTACCTCATCTCCCCTGCCCTTACCTCGGGCACCGTATCACCTCCTGGCCTCTTCAAGATTGACTGCTCTTCCTGGCGGAGGGGATGCGGTTGAGTCTTTGACACCACCAGAGATCCCATCTTCCATTAGAGATCCCATCCTCCACTTTTGATCCCATCTTGCACTAGAGATCCCATTCTCCATCAGATATCTCATCCCCCACTAGAGATCCCATCTTCCACTAGAGATTCCATCCTCCACTGGAGATCCCATCCTCCACTTTTTATCCCATCTTGCACTAGAGATCCCATTCTCCATCAGATATCTCATCCCCTACTAGAGATCCCATCTTCCACTAGAGATTCCATCCTCCACTGGAGATCCCATCCTCCACTTTTTATCCCATCTTGCACTAAAGATCCCATTCTCCATCAGATACCTCATCCTCCACTAGAGATCCCATCCTCCACTAGAGATCCCAGCCTCCACTAGAGTTCCCATCTTCCACCAGAGATCCCATCCTCCACTATAGATCCCATCCTCCACTAGAGATCCCATCTTCCACCAGAGATCCCTTCTTCCACCAGAGATCCCATCTTCCACTAGAGATCCCATCTTCCACCAGAGATCCCATCCTCCACTAGAGATCCCATCCTTCACTAGAGATCCCATCTTCCACCAGAGATCCCATCCTCCACTAGAGATCCCATCTTCCACCAGAGATCCCATCTTCCACCAGAGATCCCTTCTTCCACCAGAGATCCCATCTTCCACCAGAGATCCCATCCTCCACTAGAGTTCCCATCCTCCATCAGAGATCCCATCCTGAGCCGCTACGTTTAGGGTTACTGTACCGTTGACTATGTTCTATTGTGATATAGTATGAACGTACTGCACGCGGAGTCAACTTGTCTACCCGGTACTGCACGCTCACTACACAACCTCACTCACTCCCCTCTCCTCCCCCGCACCCTCCTCACAGCTGACAGTCACCATTAAATAATTTCATTCCGGGATCCGGGAATAATTGAGGCAATAATTGACCTGTGCCTGCCTACCTGTCACCGGCCCAGATATGTCAATATTTGCACGGGTGAAGAATACAGTCGGGTCGAAGAGTGAAAGTTGAGTCTCTCCATCAGCAAGTGCCGAGACTTATGATATAACTGTGGAGGTTATGATATAACTGTGGAGGTTATGATATAACTGTGGAGGTTATGATATAACTGTGGAGGTTATGATATAACTGTGGAGGTTATGATATAACTGTGGAGGGTCCCGACAATGTCCACTAGAGAGCTGCCTCCGGGATGGAAGTGTCCCTGGGGTTGCCTTCAGATCGTCCCAGGGTTACAAGACTTGCTCGGGGGGAGATAATTTATTCATCGTCAGAGTTATCTGCCGCTGCCGTGCGGTTTTGTTATGTCTTGGTAGAGGAACACTGACATTGCGCACCGTACACCACATCAGCGGTTCAGTCTCGTCTCGCTCATAGATCTCACAAGGGGAATCTCCGCTCAGCGCACCAACTCCCTAGCACCGGCGAGTGTCCATATGTTTGTATACTACAATAATAAATGCTGTAAGTGTTCTCTGGGGAAAAGGGGGGGGGGGGGGGGGGGTATTTTGACATCTAAGCTAGGCAGCGCCATATACGGCCTACTTTTAACCACTTTACACAACCCAAAGATTGTGATCGTGCACATCCAGTATTTCCTCCAGTATTTCATCCAATACGTTCTCCAGTATTTCTGCCAGTATTTCTTCAATCATTTCTTCCAGTATTTCTTCAATCATTTCTTCCAGTATTTCTTCAATCATTTCTTCCAGTATTTCTTCAAGCATTTCTTCCAGTATTTCTTCTATCATTTCTTCCAGTATTTCTTCAATCATTTCTTCCAGTATTTCTTCAATCATTTCTTCCAGTATTTCTTCAATCATTTCTTCCAGCATTTCTTCAATCATTTCTTCCAGTATTTCTTCAATCATTTCTTCCAGTATTTCTTCAATCATTTCTTCCAGTATTTCTTCAATCATTTCTTCCAGTATTTCTTCTATCATTTCTTCCAGTATTTCTTCAATCATTTCTTCCAGTATTTCTTCAATCATTTCTTCCAGTATTTCTTCAATCATTTCTTCCAGCATTTCTTCAATCATTTCTTCCAGTATTTCCTCCTATATTTTCTCCAGTATTTCTTCCAGTATTTCACTCTTGTCCTATCACAGATTTCGAGATCAAGGGGCGAGAATACAACGATCCTGTATGCCGCAGAACGCACAGTCATTGACTGTGATCACCGACATGTAACCTTGTTGTCCACCCACATGTAACCTTGTTGTCCACCTTCATGTAACGGTGTTGTCCACCGACATGTAACGTTGTTGTCCACCGAAATGTACCCTTGTTGTCCACCGACATGTAACCTTGTTGTCCACCTTCATGTGACGTTATTGTCCACCGACATGTGACGTTGTTATCAACCTACATGTAACCTTGTTGTCCAACGACATGTAACCTTGTTGTCTCCTTGCACATTTCCATTCCATTTCCCACCCAGCACGCCTGGAACTATGTCTCCTTATGTGGCGGAAGTGTCTTAATTATTTGACCTAGAACTCAGGCATCTGTCCTCAACCCCAGTTAGTGTCAAGGTCACACACATGTGGCGTGTCCTTGCAAGACGTTTTGATCAGTTTGAGGTTAACGTTCTAGTCAATTTCACATTCAGTAGTTCGCCATTGCTTTCACTAGAAGTTCACGTGTTAGCCCAATCGACAGGTGTATGCAACGAACCCGCTTCCCTGTAGTCAGCACACGGGAAGTGTCAGCGCGAGTTTGATAAACCCTTCAGTCACGCAGACCCCTTCCTCTGATAGTTTGGCCAAACAGCGGATCTGATAAGCAGATCAGCTGACACCTGGTTGGAGACTGCTGAGATCGGCTGACATGGTAAACCACGCTTACCGGCACAGCACATGATGCTGATACACGTCAATTAGTGTCGGAGTACAGCGGTGTTGTGCTGGTTGGCCCAGGTGAGTACACTGACGCAGGCCGTACCGCCGCTGTTCGGGCAAAGTTGCCGGTGAAGTACCTCTGAGAGTCACCGAGACAAACAGCGTAAGCAAGCGCCTGGCGAGACTGGCCCGGCAACAACTTGTGAGGGCATACGTCCCGGCCGCCGGTCGTTGACAAACTGCAGGAGTGCACTAAACTATGGTCGTGACATTGACTGGAGAGTGCCGTCTCCCTGCAGGTAATTACAGTACAGGCACAGATGTCAGGCTGGAGTGATGCCTCAACAATGCCGCCAATAGCAGCCCGCCGCGTGACAAGATGTAATTTTTTACCTACTCCAGGAGCTGAAATCGATGGTTGAGTTGTCGCACAGCGTCGATCTCACCCCACTCACCAACACTGCTCAACCCAAGTAGACAGCAATTTTGCGAAATTAGATTTGTACGGAACTGTAGATTTCTTTTTCAAACTAAATTGATTCCTAGCGCGGTTTAGAGCGGTATTTATTTGTGTATTTAATACGTATAGTTTTGTGGTCGCAGTTGTGTGTCGGGCGTATTTAGTTGTTGACATATGCAACTTTGTAAGCGGGCGAGTCAGGGGCGTTGTATGTCTGGGGATGGCGGTTAAATGGGGGTGCAGGGGTCGGAGTGTTACATGTTTCAGACTGTCTGGTCTCATCTACCGACCTGGTCTTGCATAGGCCGACGCTGTGTCCTGGGCGCAGTTCACACATTCTCCGACACACCGGGTCTAGGAGTCTGAAATCAGTTGAAAGCGATTTAGAAGTAGACTGTATTGCGTTGATTTCGATGTTATAAATGTCGGGTGTTCGGAAATTAATGGCAAACTACTGAATACAAATATTGCCTAGTAAATGACACACATCTCCAAACAGGTTGGGCTTGAGGTCAATTAATCAATCAGGAGCCGTCTCCACAGTGAAGGTTGGCTGCAATTGATGGTCAACACTGTCAGTCTCTCGCCTTGACTGTACATTCTGTCAGATTGCTCTTCATCCGTCTCTTGATGTTATCTTCCCACTTGTAT
This sequence comes from Cepaea nemoralis, assembly GCA_014155875.1. Classification (NCBI taxonomy): domain Eukaryota; kingdom Metazoa; phylum Mollusca; class Gastropoda; order Stylommatophora; family Helicidae; genus Cepaea; species Cepaea nemoralis. Next base: position 38,272 of record JACEFZ010019039.1, on the reverse strand, counting down.
CGTTGTCTACCTCTTGCTCGCTTGTCCTCAACCTTGCCCTCCAGTATGGTTATTATAAGAGTGTTATGTCTTTTAAAGTGGCCGAAATGTTCAACTTACCTCTTTTTTTTATTTCTTTCATCAACTCCCTTTTCATTCCCAGTTTTTCTAGAACCTCTGTATTTGATTGTTTTTGTGTCCATGAAATACAACATATTCGTCTGTATATCCACATCTCCAGGGCCTCTATTCGACTTTCTAGTTGCTTGTTCAATGTCCAGGCTTCCGCGCCATACAGTAGCGTTGAATATTCGTAATATTTGACAATTCTCACGAATATGTTGAAGGAACGGCCGTGGATCCACGTTGAGAGGAGGCGAGTGAGTTAGTAGCTACCTCTATAAAATATCTCAACACTCTATGACATAGCTATCGGCGGGGAAGAGGCTACATACATCGCTACTGTCAGAGTCCTAATTGGAAGCTCTTTCTAGCTCGCTGGACTTGGACAGGCAAATTACAATATCTACAACACATCTACTAAGAACACATGAATGCAATCGGAGCAATCTCCGGAACAAACATTTATTACAATATATATTACAACATAGTCGCACTTCACGCTCAAACAATCGTTCACCACTAACAGCCACGCGCTAGCTCACAATGGCGATCTTTACACTGTCACCCGCATGATCATTCCCAATCACAACTTCACATCATCCCGCACATATCACAGTTAGTACATTCCTCGAATATCACTACACAACGTTCATCTCCATTTATCCGTCACAACCACTATCGTTCTATTGTTCTATCGTTCTATCGCTCTCCACACGTCCGTCTCTATCCGCTGCCTCACACACAATGCCCCTCTCCTGGTTGACCGTCCCACATCACGTGGCTCTGTTCACGGGATTCTTGCCTGACCGTCCGCTAGCCAAGCCGTGGCGTCTCTTACTGCCCTTTACCTGAGTCATGCTTACACTGACTCTCACTTACATACCGGCGCTTACATTCTTCCTTACACATGTCATATAAGACCCTGACATTCTCCCCCCGCACAACCAATGTGGCACTTACTCCTGGAAATGTGACACATTCTGTTGTTGTTCCTCTTGTTTCATCTTTCTAACCTTGTCAGGGGATTATATGATCATAAGTATACGGTTGCGTCCCCTTTTTCTCTGATCTTTTCCGAGATTACCTTCAAACATTGTTCTCTCTTTTTCAGTATTGAGGTTTCTCTCAAGGTTTTGTGTGGTCTGACAAATGTTCTGGCTGGGTTTACTTGTCACACCTCGTTATATTATTTAACCACCACTCCGTGACATTACATTCTGTTCATATTCCTCAATCGATTGTCTGTGCATTCTCATCTCATAGTTATTGTGGTTATGCTGGTTTAAGGATTCTCCATTGGTTTACGTCTAGAATAAGGCTACAACTTCCTCTTACAGCATTCTTAAATTTTCTCTCTATTCAGACGTGGTTTCCCTCGTCTATATTTAATGCACACCACTCGATTCTTTATGAGCACACCATGTCAATGTTGTGGTCATGGTTCGAATATAATTCATGTATGTCATAGTCTCCCTTACCTCATATTATGTCGGACCGTGAGTTGTTTCCCTTTGTGAGCACACCTTGTTTACTGTTATGGAGAGTAGTTATTAATCTCTTTGGTTGGGATCACCCTGTTGGTATATTCCTTCTGGTTACCATATTCTGATGTTAATTCTATATCACTATTGCTAAGCGTCATTCGTCGGGCTATCCAGCATACGCAAAGGCAAGTTTGGTAACAATCGCGCACTGGGATTGCCAGGCGTTGATTCTCAGCATTACAACTTATACTATTTGCCCCTATACTTACGCTCATATGTACATATCACATTATAACAATACATAGTATTATAATAATAAAATTAGACATAGGATGTTACATACATATACAATAAAATATACATAATTGATGACTTCCTGCACCTATAGGATACCGTTCTTGTCCTGTGGAAGTTATGCACACGGAATTACTGTAACAGTGTTCAATGTTCGGTTCAGTGCTGGAATCTTTGGCAAGTCTTCTCTCACATACGATGATATTGTCTTTCCTTCTATATAGTGCTTAAGACTGTTCACCAAGTTTGGCCAATTTGTAAGTCTGTTCTTTAAAACTGCTGGAATTCACACGTATACTGTAAAATTGCTGGAATTCACACGTATAAAATAAGAATTAAGTTCAGTGGCCTTAATTTTGAGTGTGGCCATGGTGCGTCTGTCTGTCACTGTCTGTGCCATAGTTTGTAGGTTGGCCTCTGGTTCTTTAAACTGATCACCAGAAATGAGTGTCTGTACTGGTAAAGCTGTCGTCGTTGTTCGTCGATTTCCAAAAGGTAGATTCTGTAGATATTCGTTTGAAACAAAGTCAATTTGGGTATATCTTACTATTTGATACCTGAAATCACATGTTGAGTCTTACTGTTTTGCTGGTGACACTTTCACGTTGGAGGACCTTTCATGCTGGTCGTTACAATGAAGTGTGCTAGTATCATAGCGCTGGAGTCGTACAGCAGACAAGGCAACTCTGGAGTTACTCGATCTACGGATATAAAGTGGGTTACCATTAAAATTTTCCGAAAGGTGGGGATTTTCAAATTTCATGTTGAGATCATTTTGAGTGCTATCTCCAAACCTGCACTCGTACATGTGTGTATACATTCAATAGTTCAAACAATAATAATACACCATGTGTAGTTTTCAAAAGTAATCGTGCATGTTTGTATGCTTTTCTGCAATTTGTGTCTATTTTCCAAAATGTGTAGGGTAATTTGTTGCTGATCTTTGTCAGTAATTCCACCGACTGATGATTTATATTGTTCAGCATAAGTATGTGTCTGAGTTGATTTGACATAGTGTTTAGTAGTGGTAACACCAAACTTTGGTTCAACAGTAATGATATAAGTAACAAAGTTTGCAGGTTTGTCATAAGTAATATCATCTGTGTTGTGTCATGATAATGTGGAAATAAAACTGTCTGTGAAGACATATGTTTTGTATTTACAATGAGTAGTGCAAGTATAACCATCCACTGTGTGCACTTGGTTATGTGTGTAGTTAACAGGGAGTACACGAGGTATAGTATATACCATGATGATTTGTGATCTTCCCTCACTGTTGTGAACTGTTTGTTTTCTGCACCTTTTTCATTGTGATGATACACACCAGTTTCTGTTTCTTCTTGTCTTGAGATGGTAATCAAGTTGGTATGGTGTGGTACCTTGGTCTGTTCATCATGTTGTTGTATGATGAGTGGGTTAGTTAAGTCAGTACTTGTTGTGGTGTTAACTTTTTCCTCTGTGTGATTTTTGGACTCTGTGTAGTCTGTCACATTTAATACATTTCCAATTAATAAATCACAACATGGATTGTCTAATAAAGCACAAGTTACTCTGCCTGATAGGAAAGGTGATTTTATATTGGCCCATGCTATGGGATATTTCTCTACTGTCCCTGAAACAGTTTTGCAATAGATGTACTCATCTAGGTAGTCTTTAGGATCAGCTAGGGTCTTTCGAAGACCGATAAGACAGGACCCTGTGTCGCGTACACATGTGCATACTGTGTCATTGATGTAACCTTCATGGAATGTTAGTTTTCCTAACGACAGTCTTGAGGTTTTGTTCATTTCCTCACCTTCTTGTTGAGTATTGACCTCTTTACATAAGGAATGAGGCTGAGTGATGTTAACAACATTATTGAAATATGGTACAAAGTCTGATGGGTAAAACTCAGCTTGTTCTGACTTTGCAGTGTTTGGTCTTGTTTTCGTCTTTGTGATGTTTACTTTTGCTAAGTTCTTTGCTGAACTGTCTGTTGTAATGTTTATGGCTGCATTTGCTTTTGCTACCTGTATTCTTTTTACACCTTCACATTCAAAACGTCTGTGGCCATAAGCAAGGCAAAAATGACATTTTGTTCTATATTTCCTTTGATTTACCTTCCCCAGTTTTTGTGCTATTATAGTATTTAGGTATTCTTGATAAGTGGGATTCTTATCGCATATTCCATTTTCTGTATGTGGAGTGCTACAATGTTTGCACAGTACTGGTTTTGTTTTCTGTGGTTTGTTTTGACAATCTGTGGCTGCAGATGCCGTTGCTTTCACAGTACTTTTCTGCTGAGTGTTCTTAACCAGGTTTATACTTTGGTTGTAGTATTCGCGGCATTTTTCTAGTAAGTTTTTGATAGGCTCTTTGTTATGTTCTTCTAAATATTTTCTGCATTCGGCTGGGAGTGTAGCTTTTAATTTTTCCATTAGGAAGAAATCTACTGCTGCCTTGTCATTGTTTGTGTCTCTAATTTCAGATAGTAGCCTTCTGTACTTGCCTTCTATTTCCTCTATATAATGGGTAAACGACAAGTCTGGGACTGGTTTCAGATCTCGTAACACTAATATTAGGGTGTCGAGGTCGTTTAAGTAGTTTGATAATATGTTTGTTTTGTAATAATCATAGTCTTCCCTTGATATATCTGGTATGTAATCTTGCAGATGTCTGTCTCCTATTGGTAAGGATTCCCTATACCATGTATACCATCTAATTTTTGGAATTTTGTAGTCTTGCATTTTCTTTTCGAATTCCTGTGTCCACTCGCGGATAAGGTTATTTTTCCTACTACCGTTTTCAAAATGCTTCAAGTCTTTCTTGAGTTGGGACTTTCTATTGTTTAAATAGCCCTTCAATGTTTCGTAATGTTTTGTGCACCAGTATTTAACTTGGACTGGGGTTCTTGCATTTTCTGAGGCTAGTTCTTTGAGGTCGTCATATGAAGTCATTTTGGACTTAGTTTAATTTCTAAGTATTCAATTAATATTCAAATGTACTGATGATGATATTTATACACGCAAATCAAAGAATGCAGATTTGGGTAATTAGCAATCAAAATTAATCAACTTATCTTTCTCTGCTGACTACTCGAACGCTTGATGTACAGGAACGTGCTTCTCGTGTTGATTACCGCTGACCTGGTCTGATTACGTCGGTCGCTTTGTAGAATTGAAACCTGCTGTGGAAAGAAATGTTATTTTCGTTCTGACTCTATTAATACATTTTTATTTTACAATTTTTAATATATTGTGGAATAGGTCTTCTTCTTCTTTACAAAAGTGGCTTCCTTTTGTGCGTTCTACATGAGCGTGTAGTTCATGTGTACTTCTGACACCATTATACCTGTCAGAGTCCTAATTGGAAGCTCTTTCTAGCTCGCTGGACTTGGACAGGCAAATTACAATATCTACAACACATCTACTAAGAACACATGAATGCAATCGGAGCAATCTCCGGAACAAACATTTATTACAATATATATTACAACATAGTCGCACTTCACGCTCAAACAATCGTTCACCACTAACAGCCACGCGCTAGCTCACAATGGCGATCTTTACACTGTCACCCGCATGATCATTCCCAATCACAACTTCACATCATCCCGCACATATCACAGTTAGTACATTCCTCGAATATCACTACACAACGTTCATCTCCATTTATCCGTCACAACCACTATCGTTCTATTGTTCTATCGTTCTATCGCTCTCCACACGTCCGTCTCTATCCGCTGCCTCACACACAATGCCCCTCTCCTGGTTGACCGTCCCACATCACGTGGCTCTGTTCACGGGATTCTTGCCTGACCGTCCGCTAGCCAAGCCGTGGCGTCTCTTACTGCCCTTTACCTGAGTCATGCTTACACTGACTCTCACTTACATACCGGCGCTTACATTCTTCCTTACACATGTCATATAAGACCCTGACAGCTACCTTGCAGAGTCTGTCTGTTTGACAAAGGCTGATGGATTCCAGCCATACACAAACAGACGGAAGGCAAGGGGAAACCACAATTGTATTTATGGCTTGTCATGTATGCTTCTATTTATAAACCCAGCTTTGTGAAGCTGAAAAAAAAAAACTCTGGAAATAGGTCGAGCTGATCATAAGAACTCACCTGACGGTGACGTCATGACAGTTGCACGTACATGAACACACGGCTGGCTCAACATATCAGGTGTACCCCAGTTACAGCAGGCCGATCACTCACACACACTAAATGGGACGCAGAGGTGTTTCCAAGGCACCAGGGCCGGGTTATATACTGGCCAAGACCTATTGACGCGTCCTCGTCGAGCGTCCTGGGCAACAGGTCCCTTCGGGGTCCTGGCTGAAGTCAATAGGATCGCCGATTCCTCCGAAGTCGGAGAGTGTCTGCCTGTACGGCGAGGAACCACCAGTCTGCACACCAATAAGCCAGACATGGGACAACGGATACTCACGCAAACCTCAGGTCCTGTATGACATCACACTGATGTTGGACAACAGGATGCCTTCATCCGACATACAGGACTTCACGTTGGAGCTCAAGCCAACGAACACAAGCAAGCAAGCAAGCACACACTAAATGTGCAGATTCAAATAATACACCACCACATACCCACACCTCAGCTATTACCGGCTAATAATTTCACGTTTAGTCAACTGGCGGGTCGATAACAACACAGCCGAGCGGCAGCACACAATCACATGTAAACATGACAGCGTTTTGTTGTCTGCTGTCGATTTGCGTGTGTCCGTGCATGTTTGTTTATCCCTCACGCATTGTGTGTGCGTGTGTGTGTGTATGTGTGTGTATGTCCGTGCATGTTTGTTTATCCCTCACGCATTGTGTGTGTGTGTGTGTGTGTGTGTGTGTGTGTGTGTGTGTGTGTGTGTGTGAGAGTGCATGTTTGTTTATCCCTCACACATTCGGTGTGTATGTTTGAACGTCATTGTTTGTGTTTGTGAATGTCCCAGTGTGTGTGTGTGTGTGTGTGTGTGTGTGTGTGTGTGTGTGTGTGTGTGTGTTGTCTATCCTCATTAGTATATATATATATATTTAGTGGTTTTGTTCTCCGAGTGAGTCCGATCTCACTACCCAGAGACAACAATACACACGGGCGTCCGATCTCACTACCCAGAGACCAGGGGAAATTTTATTACTGGAAGTCCAGGTGAAAGAAATCCCGATCATCACCTGGGCTTGAACCGGGACCTCCAGCACTCGAGGCGGACACCATACCTCGAGACCACGCAGCTGCTGTCTGATACTAGCCATTGCTGGATATCAACGTTGTTGCTGTTGTTGGTGTTGGTTTTGTTATTGTTAGTGTTGTTTGGGGGGGGGGGGGGGCGCTGAGTGGTCTCGAGGTATGGTGTCCGCCTCGAGTGCTGGAAGTCCCGGGTTCAGGCCCCGGTGAGGACCGGGATTTATTTTAAAAATCCACCTGGACCATTGCTGGATAACATCTTGACATCGTCATTATTCTTGTCTTCTTCTTCTTCTTCTTCTTCTTCTTCTTCTTCTTCTTCTTCTTCTTCTTCTTCTTCTTCTTCTTCTTCTTCTTCTTCTTCTTCTTCTTCTTTTTCTTCTTCTTCTTCTTCTTATTCTTCTTCTTCTTCTTCTTCTTCTTCTTCTTCTTCTTCTTCTTCTTCAGTACAGTAACTGCTTCTGTACTATGCACTATATATAGTGGTATATAAAGTATACCAGATATATATATCTGTATAAGTCCAAACACAAACGACATGACAATCAGTTTAACATTACAACGGTAGATAACTCACATTACTGTGTCAATCTATGTGTGTATATTTCAGCTTGAATGATCTATCTCATTGCATTAGTTTATGTTGTGTACATTTTGCAATATACACCCGAGGAGCTGCAGCGACATTTGCCAGGCATAAATCGTGCAATCTATTGTTGGTGTTTTCATGAATCACATTCACTACGGGAAATCATTGCCTTGAATTGTTACTTGCTTGTGTTCGTTCTTGCGCCTCGTGTTCTCCTTGCAATGCAACCTTTGACCTCGGACACCGTCATTCGATCCACGGGTGCAGTTTTTCGGAGACACCTGTGGGTCGTCGCTGGAGATATGGAGTTGGTGCTATGTGCGAAGGTTTCAGCAGGCCGCCATGTGGAAAGAGACCTAGCCATACGAGGTAATCCCGGTGCACTGAAGACAATTTTCTCGCTTTTAAGCTCCCAGTTAAACCTTAATACAAGATTTGAAATATGTTTGACATTTTCGCTGTTTTCATTTGTAATCGTACAGACAGGTGAACGACGTACTTAACGCACACACATACACGCGCGCGCGTGCGCATACAAATATAAAAATCCGTGTGTGTAAAGTCTGTATAAGTGTGTGTATGTGTGGATGTAAGTGTGTATGCGTGTGAGATCACGAGTG
>JACEFZ010019039.1:0-25000 GCA_014155875.1 Cepaea nemoralis | reverse complement strand
CGGGCGTCCGATCTCACTACCCAGAGACAACAATACACACGGGCGTCCGATCTCACTACCCAGAGACAACAATACACACGGGCGTCCGATCTCACTACCCAGAGACAACAATACACACGGGCGTCCGATCTCACTACCCAGAGACAACAATACACACGGGCGTCCGATCTCACTACCCAGAGACAACAATACACACCGGCGTCCGATCTCACTACCCAGAGACAACAATACACACGGGCGTCCCATCTCACTACCCAGAGACAACAATACACACGGGCGTCCGATCTCACTACCCAGAGACAACAATACACACGTGCGTCCGATCTCACTACCCAGAGACCAGGGGAAATTTTATTACTGGAAGTCCAGGTGAAAGAAATCCCGATCATCACCTGGGCTTGAACCGGGACCTCCAGCACTCGAGGCGGACACCATACCTCGAGACCACGCAGCTGCTGTCTGATACTAGCCATTGCTGGATATCAACGTTGTTGCTGTTGTTGGTGTTGGTTTTGTTATTGTTAGTGTTGTTTGGGGGGGGGGGGGCGCTGAGTGGTCTCGAGGTATGGTGTCCGCCTCGAGTGCTGGAAGTCCCGGGTTCAGGCCCCGGTGAGGACCGGGATTTATTTTAAAAATCCACCTGGACCATTGCTGGATAACATCTTGACATCGTCATTATTCTTGTCTTCTTCTTCTTCTTCTTCTTCTTCTTCTTCTTCTTCTTCTTCTTCTTCTTCTTCTTCTTCTTCTTCTTCTTCTTCTTCTTCTTCTTCTGCTACTACTACTATTACTGCTGCCCCTACTGTCCAGTCTACTTTTCTACCGCCTATTTACTCCTCATTCTCTTACACGTCACCTTTCTATTATCCTTTCAGCAACTCAAATATTTACACGACACATTCCCTTCAACATGACGTCACATGCAACCACGACTGAGAGGAATTGTAAAGAGAGCAATATTGAAAAACAATATTGAGATGTGCTAGCCTGCGGGTATTTTCCCTACCTGTGCCGCTGGCAGAGAGCGGAGATGACACTGGATGAGACTGATCAGCATCTTTTGATGACACCTGGTCGGCACGAATAATATTTGGACGTGTCAGTCCCACACAAAAGAAATCTGCCGCCGGGGTGAAAGATGGATAATGGGTAATGGAAGGGAAATAATGGTCATTAGAGTCATAATCAGCTACCCGTTGAGTCCCATTTAAAACGTTGCGTGGTCTAAGGCAGGTGTAATCCCCAGCCGACTGCCTTTTGTTCGTTAAGATGGTCAGTATATCACGTGACGCATAACACTTGCGAGGTCCATCAATATTTTATCTGTATCCATTCATTGACACCGCGTCTTGCTGAAGTATGTGAATTGTCTATCCGAGAGCAGCAGAACAGAATTTGCAAAGGACGAAAACTGAAAGCTAGACATGATATAAACAGCTCAGTCGTAACAAAAGCAGGTTACAGTTGGAAGGTAAAGAAATCTTTGTCTTTTATCTCTCCGAAAACAATACATGAATAAATAAACAAACGGTAAGACGTTATGGCTCGCCATAGGGGATGGACTCCCTGTGGTCAGATTAGTGTCCTAAACCTGCGATTGGCCTAGGAAGCCGGCAGGGGATCTTCATACTGCTCGTAGAAAACATAGAATACAGAATAGCGAGAAGACATGTGAGTAGAATAGTAAAGAGGGAAAAACACAAAGACTGGGAAGAATATGGAGAAACCCTAAATAAAAACTACAAGGAGGCAACTAGAAACTTCTACAAAAAGATAAGTGCAATGCGAACCAGAGGAGAACCCTTTGACCCAACTGAAATAATTAACAGCGAAAATGGAGAACCAATAAGTGAACAAAAACAAATCCTAATAAGATGGAAGCAGTATTTCGAACAACTTCTCAACATCCCATCAGATGTCACAGGAATTCAAGAGACCTACACAGATGTCACCGAAGAACTAGAACCAGACATACTAAAAGAAGAAATTATAGAAGCCATCAGATTAGCCCCATTGAACAAATCACCAGGACAGGATGAAATACCAAATGAACTAATTAAAGCAGCAAGAGAAGTAGGAACAGCATGGCTACATAGACTATTCAACCATGTTTGGGTAGAACAACAGACACCACGAGACTGGGGAAACGCCATAATTATCCCAATTTGGAAAAACAAAGGCAGCAAAAGAGACTGCACACAATACAGAGGCATTTCACTGTTGAGTCATACTGGGAAAATATTTTGCAAAATTCTTGAATAAAGATTACGAACTACTTGAGAACCCCAGCTAAGCGAAACAAGACTTGGATTTAGGAAAAACAAAGGATGCACAGATGCCATTTTTGCTCTTAGACAACTTATAGAAAAATCAACCGAATTCAATGAAACACTCTACTTAGCCTTTGTCGACCAAGAAAAGGCATTCGATAGAGTAGATAGAAACAAGCTGTGGGAAATCCTTAAACAATATGGAGTGAGTACACATCTAACAAACCTATGTAGAAGTTTATACAACAACAGTGAATGCATAGTGAGAGCAACTGGAGGACACTCAGAACCCTTCACCATAAGATCCTGGAGTACGACAAGGTTGTGTCCTGTCCCCTCTCTTGTTCATAACATATATAGACAACATATGTAAAGAAACCAGCCAAGCAGAGACAGCAAGAATACCACATGACGAGAACACAGAAGAAGAACCATCTGCAAATCTAACCATTAGAGAACTCCTGTTTGCGGACGACCAAGCACTAATAGCAAAATCAGAAGCTGAATTACAAGACCACATGAATAGTCTAAACGAAATGTGTAGGGAACATAACATGAAAATTAGCACAAGCAAAACAGAGGTAATGACTATAACTAAAGAAGAACAAACAACAACAATTCACCTAAACGAACATCCCTTGAAACAAGTAAAGAGTTTCAAGTACCTAGGAAGTATAATATCATCAAATGGCAGATCAGAAGACGAGATCGAAAATAGATGCAAATAAGGCAAATCAACTCCAAATGGCACCAATACTAAAGAACAAACATGTATCAATAACTACTAAGAAAGCACTTTACAACACAATCTTCCTACCAACTCTATGCTACCAATGCCAAACCTGGACAATGACAGAAAAAGAGAAAAGAAAAATCACAACAACAGAAATGAGGTTCCTGAGAAGAATACTCAACGTATCAAGAAGAGATAAGATCAGAAATGAAGAAATCAGGACTAAAGTGGGGGTTAAAGCTAGCACTAGATTTTATTAGAAAGCAGCAAGTCAAATGGTTTGGCCATGCAAGTAGGTTACCAGTCAACAGCATACCACAACAAGCAATGATGTACAGACCAGATGGAAACAGAGGAAGAGGCCGACCACGTAAACGTTGGACGGAGGGAATAACAGAGTCCATGGGAATATCGATATATGAAGCCCATAATCGGGCGCTCTCCCGCTGTTTATACTTCACCTCGACACCGCAAGGTACAAGAGGAACATGATGAGATGAGATGGGTAAGACGGGGTTATTATCTGCGCGTCCCTTCGCTGGCCTAGTACCGCCCCTCTGCCATTTTGTATTAATTTGTTAGTCTATCAAACCACTTAAGTGGGCACACATTTTTTTGTGTGTGGACAAATCACCCTGTATATTCACAAAAATATTGTCTCTCTCCCTCTCCTTCTCTCTGTCTCTCAATCCCACTTTCTCTCTCTCTCTCGTCTCTCTCTCTCTCTCTCTCTCTCTCTCTCTCTCTCTGTCTCTGTGTCTCTCTTTCTCTCTTTCTCTCTCCCTCTCTGCCATTTTCATTTCTCTATAGTCTTTTCTATATACTAAGATACTTCGGTCAAAACTGGATACATAGAATGTAATACTTGACACCCGAGGGCAGTATCAGCTATGGGAGTCCGACTTCCTGTTTTAAGAAAAATGTTATGGTTACAATATTCAAATTATAAGACGGGAAATAGTGAGAGAGAGCGTGGATGTAACCACGGCCACGGCGAATCAATATTTGTATCCTCGACCGTTGGGTGTAAACATACCTCTCCGTGGTGCCGAGATCTGACTGTGTGGTATCCTCGACCGTTGGGTGTAAACATACCTCTCTGTGGTGCCGAGATCTGACTGTGTGGTATCCTCGACCGTTGGGTGTAAACATACCTCTCCGTGGTGCCGAGATCTGACTGTGTGTCCGGTACAACAGTTTGTGTGTGCTGGTGTGTTTGATAGATGCAAGATGTGTGGGTACCTCATTGCCTCATTATTACCGCCAGTGTGTGTGTGTGTGGGGGGGGGGGGGGGGCGTGTATGAGAGAGAGAGAGAGAGAGAGAGAGAGAGAGAGCGAGAGAGAGAGAGAGAGAGATGGGAGAATGATGTTTCTAAAGCGTAATTACTAATAGTGAACGCGTATGGGTTATGCAAATAGCAATACTGAATTAATTAATGCATAATTACGCTAATTATTTTGTCCGTGTTCGAAAGTTTTATCTCACGCCCTTATTAGGAACACACTCACATACACACACTCTGTTGCCGAACACACACACACACACACACACACACACACACACACACACACACACACAATAAAACAGTGACCCCAAATTTAGGTACAACCCTCACACACAGAACAACCCTCACATATAGGCAACCCTCACACACATTACATTCCTCCCACACAGTACAACCCTCACACAGTACGATCAAACAGAGTACAATCCTCACATACAGCACATCCCTCACACAGAGACTGTCGGACACGGAACTCTCTCCATTGCGCGTTCTCTCTCTCTCTCTCTCTCTCTCTCTCTCTCTCTCTCTCTCTCTCTCTCTCTCTCTCTCTCTCTCTCTCTTTCTTTCTCTCTCTCTCTCACTGTGTCTCCTTAACTCTCTCTGGCTCTCTCACTCTCTCTCACTGTCTCTTTAACTGTCTCTCTCACTCTCTCTGACTCTCTTTCACTCTCTCTCTCACTCTCTCTTACTCTCTTTCACTCTCTCTCACTGTCTCTTTAACTGTCTCTCTCACTCTCTCTGACTCTCTTTCACTCTCTCTCTCACTCTCTCTTACTCTCTTTCACTCTCTCTCACTCTCTTTCACTCTATCACTCACTCTCTCTCTCTAACTCTCTCTCTCACTCGCTCTCTCACTTACTCTTTCACTTACTCTCTCCCTACCTCTCTCTCACTCCCTCTCTCTCATTCAGTTTCATTCTCTCACTCACTCACTCTCTTTCTCTCTTTCTCTCTCTCTCTCTCTCTCTCTCCCCCTCTCTCTCTCTCTCTTCCTCTCTCTCTCTCTCTGTCCATATGATCAGCCTACGCACATAACTCCCGCCAGTTCAAACACGACCCAGCAGACGTCAGTGTCACGTGCCCCCAGGGCCCCAGATCACAGACTAAATCACCGGACGACCCGGTCCAGTCCAGTCCACCGTCGTTCTGTGTGGCATCCTCTCCAGCAGACCAAGTTGGCCGAGGATTATAACACCTGCCGGCCGTGTGTAGTAGCCTCGCATATCAGACACAACCACACACAAAACAGACACACACACACACACACACAGGTACGTAAAGACACTTACACACACACAAGCGCGTAAAGACACTTACACAGACGCACACACTCACACGTGCAGACATACTCTTATTCATACACACACACAAACACATACACACACACACACGCATATAGAAGATCCAAATGACACACATAAACACAGAAAATAACTATCCCACATTCTTACACACACAACTATAGACACACACACAACTATAGACACACACAAACACAGACACAGTGGCACGCGATTACATTTACTCATACACGGATACCCACATATAAACCAAACACACACACACATACATACGCATACATAGTGTACACAAAGCTACATATGTACATATACACACACACAACTCAGACATACACCCACATACACACATAACACAGACATACACCCACATACACACACACACACACCACACAGTCATACACCCACATACACACACACACCACACAGACAGACACCCACATACACACACACACACACAACACAGACAGACACCCACATACACACTCACACAGGAGATCAGTCAGCAGGACTCGTGCCAGCGACACACCTACACTGTAACAAAAGTCAAACACTGGGAACAGTTTGGCTCTTACAAATGACAAGCTGGCCACAATTAATAAAGCATTATCGGCTACAGAAGTAGGTCGATAAACAGGATGTACTGTCTAACTCCAGCCACCACCATTGGGGTACAAACGACCAGGGTATCGGAGAATACAAAGTTGATGAATGACCGTATGGCTTTCATAAAATTATCTCTCTACCTTCGCAGCTTGCTGTCTCTCTCACTGGCTCTCTCATTTTTCCACCTCTATGTCTGTCTGTATGTCTGTCTATCTGTATGTCTGTCTGTCTAAGTATATGCCTGTCTGTTGATATGTGTATCTGTTTGTCAGTCTGTCTATATAGTCTCTCTCCATCTATATTTATCTGCCCAATCTCTCTGACAATCTCTCTCTGTCCAATCCCCTCTCTCAATTTCCCTCTTTCTCTCTGCCCAATCTCTCTCCTTCTCTTGCTTAATCTCTCTGTCTCCATTTGTTTCTCTCTCAACCTCTTTGAATCTCTCTCTCTCTCTCTCTCTCTCTCTCTCTCTCTCTCTCTCTCTCTCTCTCTCTCTCTCTCTCTCTCTCTCTCTCTCTCAACATAATTCTATTTATCAGCTGGTCATGAATCCACATCTAAACTCTGTCAACGTTCAGATCACCATTGTCTAAATGTCTGGCTAATACAGACAATCCCAATCTCACTGTCTGCACTGCAATCTGCTGATATATTGCTGTATGTATTCTTGTATCACTCTGTCTGCACTGTCATCTGCTGATATGTTGCTGTATGTATTCTTGTATCACTCTGTCTGTACTGTCATCTGCTGATATGTTGCTGTATGTATTCTTGTATCACTCTGTCTGCACTGTCATCTGCTGATATGTTGCTGTATGTATTCTTGTATCACTCTGTCTGTACTGTCATCTGCTGATATGTTGCTGTATGTATTCTTGTATCACTCTGTCTGCACTGTCATCTGCTGATATGTTGCTGTATGTATTCTTGTATCACTCTGTCTGCACTGTCATCTGCTGATATGTTGCTGTATGTATTCCTGTATCAATCTCACTTTCTGCTCTGTAATCTGGTGATATGCATATTGCTGTATGTATTCCTGTATCAATCTAACTTTTTGCACTGTCATCTGCTTATATATTGCTGTATGTATTCATGTATCAATCTGTCGGCACTGTCATCTGCTTATATGTTGCTGTATGTATTCCTGTATCAATCTGTCTACACTGTCATCTGCTGATATGTTGCTGTATGTATTCCTGTATCAATCTGTCTACACTGTCATCTGCTGATATGTTGCTGTATGTATTCCTGTAACAATCTGTATACATTGTAATCTGCTGATATGTTGCTGTATGTATTCCTGTATCAATCCAACTGTCTACATTGTAATCTGCTGATATGTTGCTGTATGTATTCCTGTATCAATCCAACTGTCTACACTGTCATCTGCTGATATGTTGCTGTATGTATTCCTGTATCAATCTGTATACATTGTAATCTGCTGATATGTTGCTGTATGTATTCCTGTATCAATCTGTATACATTGTAATCTGCTGATATGTTGCTGTATGTATTACTGTATCAATCTGTATACATTGTAATCTGCTGATATGTTGCTGTATGTATTCCTGTATCAATCTGTATACATTGTAATCTGCTGATATGTTGCTGTATGTATTCCTGTAACAATCTGTATACATTGTAATCTGCTGATATGTTGCTGTATGTATTCCTGTAACAATCTGTATACATTGTAATCTGCTGATATGTTCCTGTATGTATTTCTGTATGGGGACAACCACTTCCTCCTGTAACATAGTGATTCACTTCGCGAAAACTGCTTTGTAATTCTCCATTTTCATGCATTACCCCGAGTCCATGATTCTTACCAACTACTCACAGTCCGTGTTATTTATTGCTATCGTGGCATTACATTTTTCCATGAAAATGTTGACATTGCTATTGCTTTTATAAATTTATTGTGTATTGCCTGTAGCACTTTGAAGTTTCGTGTAAAATGCCCCCTAACAGATTCACCCTGATCGTTTGTGATGAGTAACACTGGATTACATCCTTATTTGCATTTTCTCTTCTTCTAATTGTAGTTCTAAAAGCTGTTATTATTCTAGATCCTTCAACTTCCCACCCATTAGTGCTTCCTCTGCCTCTTCAGAGAGCAAAAGGGTCCCTGCTTCATTGTGAGGGCAATGACAGACAAGGAGAAATCCCCAGAATAGTTAGTTAGTTAGTTAGTCGACAGATCATCCTCGTTGCACATCGGACCATTCAGTCCATAAGTGCTCGGATCCCCTCCTCAGCAAATCCCGCAGCGTGTAGCGGCTAACGACGCCAGTTCTGTGTTGGTTTATCAATCTTCTTTGGCTTCCTGCGTAGTGTTCTTGTTTGGCCACCCCTCTTTTAATTTGCTGCTCTCGCAGTCTGGCCATTGTTGTAGATTCACAGTCATCACTTGGTTCTTGCAAAAGTCTCACTTCTCGTAGAGCATTCAGAATGTCAGCCTGGTCCATGGCGCGTCCGCCCTCAACAGTAGCCTCACCTGCGAGCTTGTCAGCCCGCTCATTTCCTTGTACTCCCGCATGCCCTGGCACGAAGATGAAACTAATCTTTGCCAGCCGAGACCGCTTCAGAGGCAGCAACCATTCTCTTCGGATCGACCCCTCCTCTATCCTCTTGATCATGTTCATTGAGTCGCTAAGGAAACAAGCCCTAGTGAATGTCTGTGTCTCGAGCCATGTTATTGCTTTACTTACTGCCATGACTTCCATGGTCAGGCTACTTGTGGTTTCAGTGAAAGCACCAGAGTCCTCCTTCACAATTCTCCCTCCGGCCCGAGCTGTAAAGGCCCATGAGCTTCTCACATGTCGGACGACCGACCCATCTGTGTAGATGACCGCGTCACTGTCTAGCGAATTCTCGAAAATCAACGCTTGTACTTCAGCCTCAACAGCAGCCGGATTTTCTTGTCTGCATTTTCTATCTAGTTGGATGCAAACTGAAAAGGATGTGCAGAAGTCTGTTGGCACTTGCACCCACTCCTCGCCAGGTTCTAAGTCCTCAAGTGAACACACCTGTTGAAGAATGTCCTCGGCTTGACCCATCCACGACCGTCCTCTTTTTAACCTGCTGCCCTTCACCTTCCTAATTTCACTATGCAGTGGATGCTGTGTGTTTGCGTTAATTCTGAGGTAGGCACGTGCCCTGCAAACTTGCATTCTCTCTTCAATGGTTGGAAAATCAAGAAGGTAGCGCATCGCCCTGCATGCTGTATCTCTTGTACATCCAAGAATAATGCGCATAGCTTCATTCTGTATCCTTTCCATCCTTTCTATCTGCTTATGGCTGACAGTCAGGATTGCCATTGCATACTCCAAAACAGACATGACCAGCCCCTCGTACAGAAGACATAGATGGCGCTGCTCACAGTTTGCTGCCGCCATCACCCGCATCGCTGCCAAACCCCGCTTGGCCTTTGTTATCACCTGGTCTATGTGCACATTATAAGCAAGGCTTCGATCAAACCGTATCCCAGGTAATTCATTGCCTGCGTTCTTTCCACCGTCTCTGAACACAGCATTACAGTTGGTGTTGGATTGTTGACAATATGATTATTCAACGAGAACCAAGTCACTGTTGCCTTTGTTGGGTTGACCATTGCCCCAGCTTCATCACACCAAGTACTTATGCGATTGAGTTCGGTTTGTAGTTCCACAGCAACCTCCTCTCTATCCTTACCCTGACGATACACTAAAACATCATCGGCATATGACAATGTCCTGCCAGGTCCAGTGATCTGCTCACTGGTGATTCTCACTGTGTAGGCGTTGAACAGTACCGGAGATAATGGTGATCCCTGTGGTAGGCCAGGATATATTGTTGTTGGTTCCGAAGTCCAACTGCCACATCTAAACACTACTTTCCGTTGGAAGAGAGCTGCAGCGATCCAACTAAGGAGGAATGGACTTACGTTTAGTTCAAGAAGCTGAAACATTAAAAAATCCAGTGGTACTCTGTTGTATGCGTCCTCAAGATCAATCGCTGCAGCAACGGTTTCAGTGCCTGAGTGGAAACCTTCATAGACATCGTGGGCAAAGACTGCTGCATTGGTCCAGGTTTCTCTTTTTGGACGGTACCCACCCAAAAAGAATAGCATGAGAATACAGTTCTCATTTGCTTGGAGTCACAGCGAACAAGAATTATTAGAGATGCGTGGGTGCTTTGTTGTTCTTGCTGGGGATTACTTTGTCTCATTGAATTGTTCAATCTTTGCAGAATAAAGAACTAATATGTCTATGAACATTACTAAGTCATGGCTGTATGATGCTGGTGACTTGTTGCCTCTCCTCCTCTCCAATGTAGAGCGCTGAAACACCCACCTCAAGACTCTCCAAGGCGGATACATTCACAGGTGATGATATTCGCTGAGGGAAGACAGTTCATCTCTAATCTTCACATTCACAGGTGATGATATTCGCTGAGGGAAGACAGTTCATCTCTAATCTTCAACTTCGGTTTCTAGTCTTCATACGGCACTGGTTCAAAAGGTCAGGGCACTGGTATGCCCAACAAAGTGACCTTTCTAGAGCTCGCTAGGTCCTTAACTTTGACCTTCTGGAGACTCTCCGTTTTATGGTCATTTTTATTTTTTTTATCATATTTTTATTATTTTTATTCTAGAAGTAAACAAAGATATACACCTTTGCTTTATTGACTACACAAAGGCTTTCGATAGAGTAAGGCATGTCAACATGGTGGATATGCTTGCAGATCTACAGATTGATGGGAAAGACATTAGACTTATAAAAAACATATATTGAAAACAACAAGCTGCCATCAGGATTGATAATGAAGTGGGACAGTATCAGCCAATTAAAAGAGGTGTGAGACAGGGATATGTAATGTCTCCAGTTCTTTTTTCCCTATACAGTGAAAATATTTTCAGAAATGTAGAAGATATGTAAGGAATCAACATTGGGGGACGATACATCAATAACATTAGATATGCAGATGATACAGTATTAATTGAAGACAATGAGCAGGATCTGCAACATTTAGTAGATGCAGTTGTTACACACAGTGAAAAACTAGGGTTAGAACTGAATATTAAAAAGACGTCACTAGGAAGAACGAAATACCACAATGTAATATACAAGTAAATGGAAATATTCTTCAACAAGTGAATAGGTACAATTATCTTGGAACAGTCATAACATCTGATGGGAGATGCCTTGAAGAGATTAGAACAAGAATCGCCATGGCAAAAGTAGCCTTTAGCAAGATGAAAAATATACTGACCAATAAAAAGATGTCAATTGAAACGAGAAAAATGATGTTGAGGTGCTACATAGAACCTGTTCTTTTGTATGGATGTGAAGCGTGGACAAAGAGCAGTCAAGCTGAAAAACATCTGATGGCTGTGGAAATGTGGTTCTGAGGAGAATGCAAAGCATACCATGGACAGCCGAAAAAACCCAAATGCCAAGTATACAGGAGACAAATGAAAATGTAAAACTGATTAGAGACATTAGACGTAGGCTGCCAAAAATTTTTGGGCATGTTATGAGAAGAAATAAATTGGAGAACTTGGTGACAACTGTCAAGATTGAAGGGAAGAGACCTGGATGGCTTGGCCACATGGCATAGTCGAGACAAGAATACTGAGCTGATCCATGACTCCGGTGATTGAGTGAAATGGCGAGTCATGACCGCCCACGCTTTCCGGCATGGCGCATGATTGATGGAGAATATGAACATAGACACAATCTTCTATGATGATAACATGTGAACATAGATAGGCTCTTCTGTGATTATATAATAGGAACATAGACCCACTGTTATGTCAATGTAAGATAGGAACATAGACACTGTTATGTCAATGTATGATAGGAACATAGACACACTGTTATGTCAATGTATGATAGGAACATAGACCCACTGTTATGTCAATGTATGATAGGAACATAGACACTGTTATGTCAATGTAAGATAGGAATATAGACACTCTGTTATGTCAATGTATGATAGGAACATAGACACACTGTTATGTCAATGTATGATAGGAACATAGACACTCTGTTATGTCAATGTATGATAGGAACATAGACACACTGTTATGTCAATGTATGATAGGAACATAGACCCACTGTTATGTCAATATATGATAGGAACTTCTTCTTCTTCTTCGTTCATCCGGAGTTTTTTTTCCGGATGTGATTGCGTTGTGCCTGTTTACAGCAGAGCTGCGTTCTTGCGCCGTTAGGCCGACACATCCGACTTCTGCGGGCATTTGTTGACCGGGTTAACCTTCCCGGATATGATAGGAACATAGACACACTGTTATGTCAATGTAAGATAGGAACATACACACTGTTATGTCAATGTAAGATAGGAACATAGACACTGTTATGTCAATGTATGATAGGAACATAGACCCACTGTTATGTCAATGTATGATAGGAACATAGACCCACTGTTATGTCAATGTATGATAGGAACATAGACACTCTGTTATGTCAATGTATGATAGGAACATAGACACTGTTATGTCAATGTATGATAGGAACATAGACACACTGTTATATCAAATGTATGATAGGAACATAGACACATTGTTATGTCAATGTATGATAGGAACATAGACACACTGTTATGTCAATGTATGATAGGAACATAGACACTGTTATGTCAATGTAAGATAGGAACATAGACACTCTGTTATGTCAATGTATGATAGGAACATAGACACTGTTATGTCAATGTATGATAGAAACATAGACACTGTTATGTCAATGTATGATAGGAACATAGACACACTGTTATGTCAATGTATGATAGGAACATAGACACTCTGTTATGTCAATGTATGATAGGATCATAGACACACTGTTATGTCAATGTATGATAGGAACATAGACCCACTGTTATGTCAATGTAAGATAGGAACATAGACACTGTTATGTCAATGTATAATAGGAACATAGACACTCTGTTATGTCAATGTATGATAGGAACATAGACACTGTTATGGCAATATATGATAGGAACATAGACCCACTGTTATGTCAATGTATGATAGGTACATAGACACACTGTTATGTCAATGTATGATAGGAACATAGACACTGTTATGTCAATGTATGATAGGAACATAGACACTGTTATGTCAATGTATGATAGGAACATAGACACACTGTTATGTCAATGTATGATAGGAACATAGACCCACTGTTATGGCAATGTATGATAGGAACATAGACCCACTGTTATGTCAATATATGATAGGAACATAGACACTCTGTTATGTCAATGTATGATAGAAATATATATACTGTTATGTCAATGTATGATAGAAATATAGACACTGTTATGGCAATGTATGATAGGAACACAGACACTCTGTTATGTCAATGTATGATAGGAACATAGACACTGTTATGTCAATGTATGATGGGAACATAGACCACTCTGTTATGTCAATGTATGATAGGATACATAGACACTCTGTTATGTCAATGTATGATAGGAACATAGACCCACTGTTATGTCAATGTATGATAGGAACATAGACAACTGTTATGTCAATGTATGATAGGAACATAGACACATCTGTTATGTCAATGTATGATAGGAACATAGAACACTGTTATTGTCAATGTAAGATCGGAACATAGACCACTGTTATGTCAATGTATCGATAGGTACATAGACACACTTTATGTCAATGTAATGATAGGAACACTAGGACACTCTGTTATGTCAATGTATGATAGGCAACTAGAAAAGCATTGTTATATCAATGTATGATAGGAACATAGACACTCTGTTATGTCAATGTATGATAGGAACATAGACACACTGTTATGTCAATGTATGATAGGAACATAGACCCACTGTTATGTCAATGTAAGATAGGAACATAGACACTGTTATGTCAATGTATGATAGGAACATAGACCCACTGTTATGTCAATGTATGATAGGAACATAGACCCACTGTTATGTCAATGTATGATAGGAACATAGACACACTGCTATGTCAATGTATGATAGGAACATAGACACTGTTATGTCAATGTATGATAGGAACATAGACACACTGTTATGTCAATGTATGATAGGAACATAGACCCACTGTTATGTCAATGTATGATAGGAACATAGACCCACTGTTATGTCAATGTAAGATAGGAACATAGACACTGTTATGTCAATGTATGATAGGAACATAGACACTCTGTTATGTCAATGTATGATAGGAACATAGACACTGTTATGTCAATGTATGATAGGAACATAGACACTGTTATGTCAATGTATGATAGGAACATAGACCCACTGTTATGTCAATGTATGATAGGAACATAGACACTCTGTTATGTCAATGTATGATAGTAACATAGACACACTGTTATGTCAATGTATGATAGGAACATAGACCCACTGTTATGTCAATGTATGATAGGAACATAGACACTGTTATGTCAATGTATGATAGGAACATAGACACACTGTTATGTCAATGTATGATAGGAGCATAGACACTGTTAAGTCAATGTATGATAGGAACATAGACACTGTTATGTCAATGTATGATAGGAACATAGACCCACTGTTATGGCAATGTATGATAGGAACATAGACCCACTGTTATGTCAATGTATGATAGGAACATAGACACACTGTTATGTCAATGTATGGTAGCAACATAGACATTTTAGCAGTGTAGAATATGAACAGCCGCGCTCCGTGGCGACGGCTTTACGGAGGCGGTTCGTAATCCCGTATATCCGCGTTCGAAACACAGCTGCGCGCGATTTGACAGCAGACCGCGTTGCGGTGGATTTGTGTTGGTATCTGTGCCGGTCCTTCAGAAAGCAATGGCAGACTACTGAACATAAAAAGTTGCAAGAGATCACAACGGCAGAAATGCTGGTGTTGACTGCGAAGTCCTATAAAAGATATGCAAAACAAAAGATGAAAGAGAGAATATGAACATAGACTCACGCTTCTGTCATTGTGGAATGTGGGCATAGGAACAATCTTCTGTCTACGTAATCTTAAATATGGACATAGACACTCGTTTGTCTAAGTGTAACATTGACAGAGTCCCACTTTATATATGAGCTATAGACAAGGAACATAGACAGAAGTTTCCAGGTATAATATATGGTTAGAGCTCTTACTTTGAGCTGCAGCGCTGGTGAGACTATCGTGTTCCCTACTGTACGACTTTGAGGTGGCAGTCCTGGTAGCGCAAGGCCAGCACGCTTGTCTCCGGGTCCGGTGGGTCTACGTTTGAACCCCCCATCCAGGTGGGTATTGTAAAGAAAATTGGCTTGAGCTACCTACGTTGGACCCAGGCTAAATGAGAACCAGGAAATAGTGTGGTAGGAAAGGAGACCCGTGTGATCCTGACCCCATCAGCCGGCCAGTACCGCTGGGACTATAAACCCACGGGCCTGGCACCTTATGACACACCATGACCCCCTTGGGACAACAATCATCTTCGAATGAATATCTCATTTGTGGCTGGCTCGGTCACAGGATTATTAATTTGAGCCTGAGATGGACCCTAATATATCTTCTCTTCTGGGTTTGAACGGGGTAGGGGTCATGGTAAAATAGGATCGAATCGTATGCTCAGTGCGCCTCAGGGCGCGCAGAAGGGTCTTTGGGGTCTGTCACCATACACTCGGTACATTTTAGTGGTGTCCTTGGCTTCTTTCATCATACACTCGGTAGTTTCCTGGTGTAGAATGGGGTCCTTGACGTCTTTCAACATACATTGGTTATATTTTGTCGTGTGGAATGGGGTCCTCTTTACGTTTCCACTACTGTGGGGTCGATCCAGATTCAAAGAATGGGTACTGTATAATTTTCAGAATTGTCAGGCCAAGCGCCCGATCTCATATGTCGAGACAGAGTATGTGAAGGCCGAGCACCCCATGCCCCAACGTCTGTCTGCCATTGGTTAGTGTAGTTCCATAGCGGGCACTGTGACATTAGCAGTTACAGTACGAGGTGAGGTGCTCCCTTCCTCGTCACCGTTCTGTCCCTTTCTGTCAGTTGTCTGGTACCCATTTGGTTGGGCCAAGGTCGAGTCCAGAGCTGGTGGCGCACAATAATTCCACATCTGTAGGGCAAAAAACTGGGATGGATGTCTGGGCAGACACATACATTAACCACTGTGTCGCCGCCGTGGCTGTTGTCTGCCATTAGCCATTGCTGGATAACATCTTGACATCGTCATTCTTCTTCTTCTTCTTCTTCTTCTTCTTCTTCTTCTTCTTCTTCTTCTTCTTCTTCTTCTTCTTCTTCTTCTTCTTCTTCTTCTTCATCATCTTCTTCTTCTGCTTCTGCGACTAACTGTAAAGAGAGCAATATTCAAATACAATATTCAGGTGTGTTAGCCTGCAGGTATTTCCCCTACCTGTGCCGCTGACAGAGAGCTGAGATGACACTGGATGAGACTGACCAGCTTCTGTTGACGATACCTGGTCGCCACATATAATATGTGGACCTTTCAGTCCCACACAAAAGAATTCCGCCGTGGTCTAAGGCAGGTGTAATCCCAAACCTTTTGTTCGTTAATTGAGTTTAACGCAAATGCACTCTCCGAGAAGACGGTCAGTATATCACCTGAGGCATGTGTCAACACTTGCGCGGTTCATCAATATTTTATCTGTGTCCATTCATTGAATTGAAGACGATTTATGCCTCTGACGAAAACTTAAAGAGAGACACGCCATAAACAACTTCACCATAACAAAAAAGGTTACAGTTGAAAGTGAAAGAAATCTTAGTCTTTTATCTTTCCGAAAACAATACATGAATGTGCGTCCTTTCCTTGGCCTCAGTACGGTCCTGTCTGTCCATTTTGTATTAATTTGTTAGTCTATCAAACCACTTAAGTGGGCACGCATATTTTGGATACATAACCTAGTATGTTGACAATAAGGGGAGTTTGCTGTCATCGCTGTTTTTGTTTAAGATTGCTGTGTTGTAAATAATTCTACTGCTGTCAGCGTATGGTTTCAATGCAGCTGAATTTTTTTTTTTTTCGCATATCCATTACAGGACATTGCAGTCAACACCAGCATTTTTCAACTGCTGTTGATGTCTTGGCAAGTTTTACCTTCAGTAGTTTGCCACTGCTTTCTGAACGACCGGCTCACATACCCTCCGTAAATAACCAACGCGGCGCGATCCGATGCCGAATCTCGCGCAGTTGTGTTTCGTACGTGAGTGAATCACCAAAAAAACGAGAATTACGAACAATGTCCTTAACACCTTCGCCAGGGAGACGGGCCGGCTGAATATAGCGTGCTATTTATTTATGTTTTGTTACTGTCTAGAGTGTTTACCGATTGTCCGTCTTTCTGTCTCTCGCTGACTCTCTCTCTCTCTCTTTCTCTCTCTCTCTCTCTCTCTCTCCCACTCTCTATATCCTCTCTTTCTGTATCTCTCTATATCCTCTTTCTCTCTGTGCATCTCTCTCTCTCTCTCTCTCTCTCTCTCTCTCTCTCTCTCTCTCTCTCTCTCTCTCTCTCTCTCTCTCTCTCCAGACATGTGTATATCGCTTTGTCTCTCTGTCTCTTTCTTCCTAAATGTTTCTAAACATACCTCTCCGTGGT
The DNA here is from genome assembly GCA_014155875.1 of Cepaea nemoralis. NCBI lineage: Eukaryota > Metazoa > Mollusca > Gastropoda > Stylommatophora > Helicidae > Cepaea > Cepaea nemoralis. Next base: position 7,212 of record JACEFZ010019039.1, on the reverse strand, counting down.
GCCGAGATCTGACTGTGTGTCCTGTACAACAGTTTGTGTGTGCTGGTGTGTTTGATAGATGCAAGATGTGTGTAGGTACCTCATTTTAACAGTGAGTGGGTGTTTGTGTGTGATGGGTGAGAGAGAGAGAGAGAAAGAGAGAGAGAGAGAGAGAGAAAACGAGAGCGAGAGAGAGAGATAGGAGATTGATATTTCTAAAACGTAATTACTAATAGTGAACGCGGATGGGTTATGCAAATAGCAATACTGAATTAATTAATGCATAATTACGCTAATTATTTTGTCCGTGTTCGAAAGTTTTATCTCACACCCTTATTAGGAACACACTCACATACACACACTCTGTCGCAGAACTCTCACGCACTCACACAACCACACAATGATCCCAATTTGAGGTCTTACCTTTTATACCCTGCCGTCTGTCAATGTAATAATATATGTGCCTAAATAAACTAGATAGGCCGTATATAATAGGCCATTGTGTTGAGAAGCCCCCTTGAGCTAATATACTGTGCGTGGCCATTATATTGAAATAATTTCTGTGAATAAACGTTGTGCGTTTTTTAAATGTATGTTCGTGATCTGTCATTCAATAAACATGACATTAATCTGCGTGTTTTGTGTTTGAGAGATGAGCGAAGGTCAAGTGGATGTTGCAGCCAGAAGAGAGAAACTGATGACTGCTGGCTACAGTTTTGTATGAGAAGCGGTTTTTTCCCCTAGTAATGAGCTGCAATGGCGGCCCATGTATCTGTAAATAACCCATAGCCCGTCATATTTCTGTAATAAAGCAGCAGTCAGATGATAATGGCGGCAATTAGATGGCAGTTACGTGAGTGTTGTGTGGGTGTCACCGATTGCATGGACCGCGGCAAAAAGGTACAGATCGACAAAGTGGGCCGGCCTGATGTCAGGGAAACTAGGGCAGGAGCCTGGCCTGGAGCACATTTACCCAATGAAATCGTTCGTTACATCTATGACGGCCCACGGCTCATCGACCAAGGCGATCTATAATTGGCCAGGCCCAAACAGAGGCTCTCGTCTGCTGCTTGTGCTCCAGAAAATGGCAGCTCTCTCTCCTGTCGCCTTTTCTTGTTGTTGTTGTTGTTGTTTTTGCACGCAGTTCACGCTTAAGTTTACGCCATGGCGCCTTGACGAACGGAAGGACATCACATAAAGAGATATCTACCCGAGCAAGTGGCGGTCGTGCTTTTAGATTTAGTTGTGCTTGCCGTTTTAGTAGGAAAATTAGCTTTCGGAAAGCAGGACGTGAAGTTGTCATGCTGTGATAGAAACTGAATCTTCATTGTTCGGGATCTAGCGATATCTCCAGGCAACTTGTGTTATATTCTCACATCATTACACCAACACCGCTGCACAGTGTGAACCCTCTCGGACCGCCACTAATATCATATCGTGACAGAACAACTTCGCCGGTAGCAGCTTCAGTCGCTTGTTTCCCAATGTGTTCCAATTTGGATTAACCTTTCACAACAGATTGATATTTTCACCAAGACCGTCAACTCATCCTGTCGCTGCATCGTGGTAAGTTGTTGTTTCCTCAATTTAAATTATTGTCTAATGTTGCTCGATTCGAATTTATTATCTTAAGAATTATTTATTGCTATAACATTTAAACTAGTGCATTACTTCAACAATGGATATGTTGTGGCTTTGTGTAACTTAATCTGACGATTAATCGTAACAATATGACAACTATCTGATGTAGAGCCTTCATGTAGCTATCGCTGTCCTTGTTGGGACCAGTTTACAGTGTAAGTCGTGTATGGTGTATGGTGCCATACCCATACAGTTTAGTCCAGTTGGCACTCAGTGGCTGATGTCTATGCCGCCACGGCCGCCTGTATACCTCGGGTCATTGCTGGTACCCAGTTTAGACCTGGTGGGTCTTCGCCGGGCCAGGTCAGTTGTACACACTCTCCTCCGTGGGGATGTACACACATGACCACCGACCCGGGAGGCCAGCGGTACTGCGTCTGTTACATGCATTTAATTATTACTTTATCATGTGTGTACAGTTGTCTGTTACATTCATTTATTACTTATTTATTACTTTATCATGTGTGTGCAATTGTCTGTTACATTCATTTATTACTTTATCATGTGTGTGCAATTGTCTGTTACATTCATTTATTAATTATTTATTACTTTATCATGTGTGTGCAATTGTCTGTTACATTCATTTATTACTTATTTATTACTTTATCATGTGTGTGCAATTGTCTGTTACATTCATTTATTACTTATTTATTATTTTATCATGTGTGTGCAATTGTCTGTTACATTCATTTATTACTTATTTATTACTTTATCATGTATGTGCAATTGTCTGTTACATTCATTTATTACTTATTTATTACTTTATCATGTGTGTGCAATTGTCTATTACATTCATTTATCACTTATTTATTACTTTATCATGTGTGTGCAATTGTCTGTTACATTCATTTATTACTTATTTATTACTTTATCATGTGTGTGCAATTGTCTGTTACATTCATTTATTACTTATTTATTACTTTATCATGTGTGTGCAATTGTCTGTTACATTCATTTATTACTTATTTATTACTTTATCATGTGTGTGCAATTGTCTGTTACATTCATTTATTACTTATTTATTACTTTATCATGTGTGTGCAATTGTCTGTTACATTCATTTATTAATTATTTATTACTTTATCATGTGTGTACAGTTGTCTGTTACATTCATTTATTACTTATTTATTATTTTATCATGTGAGTGCAATTGTCTGTTACATTCATTTATTACTTATTTCTTACTTTATCATGTGTGTGCAGTTGTCTGTTACATTCATTTATTACTTATTTATTACTTTATCATGTGTGTGCAATTGTCTGTTACATTCATTTATCACTTATTTATTACTTTATCATGTGTGTGCAATTGTCTGTTACATTAATTTATTACTTATTTATTACTTTATCATGTGTGTGCAATTGTCTGTTACATTCATTTATCACTTATTTATTACATTATCATGTGTGTGCAATTGTCTGTTACATTCATTTATTACTTATTTATTACTTTATCATGTGTGTGCAATTGTCTGTTACATTCAATTATTACTTATTTATTACTTTATCATGTGTGTGCAATTGTCTGTTACATTCATTTATTACTTATTTATTACTTTATCATGTGTGTGCAATTGTGTTACATTCAATTATTACTTATTTATTACTTTATCATGTGTGTGCAATTGTCTGTTACATTCAATTATTACTTATTTATTACTTTATCATGTGTGTACAATTGTCTGTTATACTCATTTTTGCATTATTTATTACTTTATCACGTGTGTACAATTGTCTGTTACATTTATTTATGCATAATTTATTACTTTATCCTTAGTATATTTGTATCTTAAGTTCATTTATTCATTGTTTAATACTTTATCATGTTTGTACAAGTGTCTGTTATATTCATCTATTCATTATGTATTACTTTATCGTGTGTACAAGTGTCTATTACATTCATTTATTTATTAATCATGTGTGTACAAGTGTCTATTACATTCATTTATTTATTAATCATGTGTGTACAAGTGTCTATTACATTTATTTATGGTTGTTTATTACTTTATCATTGTGTACAGTTGTTTGCTACATTAATCTAATCATTGTTTATTACTTTATCTTGTGTACATGTGTTCGTTACATTCATTTGTTCATTATTTATTTATTTATGAATGCATACAAATGTCTGTTACATTTATTTATGCATTATATCTTTATTTGTATATTATCTTGTGTACATTCATGTATTCATTATTACATTATGTTTGTACAATTGTCAATTAGGTCAGTGTATTCACTAATTATTACTGTTTTCATGTGTGTAAAATTGTTACATTTATATATTCAGTAATTTTAATGTACTGTGTGTACATTTGTCTGTCATCATTGTCGTCACCATCTTCTTCCACTTTTGACATCAAACATCGTCAGGGGGGATAGTTCTCGGGCATCCTTTTGCTCTCGTAGCAGATCTTTTTTGATGTAGGGCCAGTGTTGGTAGCTGATGGTGTTGCATTCTAACAAGATGACCGAAGCACTTGATCTTCTGTCTTTCAATATATGTGGCACACGGTGTTGATCCCACTGTCTGTTTGATAACATGATTTCTTATTTGGTCTCGGGTAGTTAAGTAAGTTGGCAGCTCTCCTCAAGCATCTCATCTCACAGGTATTGATTTTGCCTAAGTGTGATTTGGATAAAGCCCAAGTTTGACATTGGTAGCATAGGGTTAGTGTGAAAATGCTATTTATTATGTCATTTTGTGGACATGGGTATATTTGGATGTTTCAGTATGGGTGATCGTTTTTATATATATAAGCGCACTGACTTTTTGACATCTGATTTTGATTGCTCCGTCTATTCTGCAATCTTCTGTGATTATACTTCCAAGATATTTGAATGCGTTTACTTGTTTTAGAGGTGTATACTATTTATCACTATACTTAGAGGACTATAAGATCTGCTAATCTGCATTATTCAGCTTTGGCTGTATTTATATTCATATTATTGTATCTACTGCATGTTGAACTCAACTTATTAATGTGATTTTGAAGCCTGCCTGCGTCGCAGTAAAACATGCACTGATCGTCTGCAAGGAAAGTTAATTTATTGCGGGTGGATCTGTTGTTTCATCGAAAGTAGAGAGTTCGACATTCTCTGAATCTGTTCTGCTCCTTGCTTCTTTTCATATTTCGTCTATGTAGATATTAAATAGCAGGAAAGAGAGCACACATCCCTGTCTGACATACCTTCTTGTGTTCTGGCTGCCCTTTGGCTCGAATGGTCCATGGTTATGATTTCTAACAATTGTCCTTGTATTCCATAGTCTTCAAAGATGGTCCATTATTTGTCTGTCACATTCATTTATTCATCAATACTTTATTTTATAATTTTCTGTTACAAACATTTATACTTATTTATTTTATCATTTTGTGTACTTTGTCCTCCTACCTCCATTTACTTTATTTATTACTTTATAAATGTGTGTATATTTTTTCTGTTCAAACATTTATACTTTATTTTTTAAATTAACGTTATTATGTTGTACATTTGTCTGTTAATACATTTATACATTATTTATTACTTTATCATGCTGTTACATTTATTTTGTTACATAAATTTATACTTTTAAATTTTAAATTACTTTTTTAAAAATTTTGTGCAGTTTTTGGGCCCCCAACATTTATAAAAAGTTACGAACTTTATCATGCGTACATTTGTCTGTTACTTCCATTTATCAGGGAAACCAGTCATACCAATAAAAGGAAGATGTCTAGAAGACATTAGAAAAAGGAAAAGCAAAGGGGAAAAGGGTTTGACTTTTGCCAGTTTGGGAAACCCATCCCCAGGGACATGTTCTCAGTTAGGTTGAGAGAAACAGCATTAAAGCCTACCTGTAGTGTCCACCCCAAAAACATTGGCAAGGGACAGGCAGCTGAGAAACTTCTCATGGCAGACGAAGTAGGCTTTCCGTGCCTTGCAGTCAGTACCAAAGGAAACACAGACAGTCAAATAAAACAGTCTTTGAAGAAAGAAATTAAACCCGTTTAAAATTAAAAGAAATTTCTGGCAGTTTAGGCAAAAATTGTTGGGGGACATTAGAGGAAAAATCAACTTTACCAATTTAGTGAAAAAACCCGGGGACAGAAAAATGAGATCAAGTTAACGGAAAGCCCCAGGATTTAAAAACCTTGATAGATTTGGATACAGAGAAAGAAACACACACCTGACGCTCGTGGGCCGAGTGAGATATCCAACCCACCCCCGCCCGCGCTGTCGATGGGCGCATGATGTATAGGGCGTAAATAGATGTGCTCATCTTCAATGCAATAACAAAGTGGTATAGCAGCCAAAATGGGGAAACCCCGAGAAAAACAAATTGAAAAAAACGGAAGAAAGAAAAGGAAGGGGCCCGGGGGACGCGGGGAAAGAGGGGGGGAGCCCGATATGATTCTGTTTGGGTATTGTTTACTGTAGAGTACTGTTTACTGTGATTATCGGTTTTGTATTTAGAAGTTTTAAAATTATTTTTTAAATTTCTATTGTCATCACACAATTATTATTTTATTATTGTTTTTTTATTATTATTATTTTATTGTGATCCCTTGATGTGGTTTTTAACCGTTATAAATTTTTATTACACCTTTTTATTAGAAAGGTTAAAAAAGTTTTTAACCCATCGCTTTTTGTGCTGTATTTTTGGTTTACATCTACATTATTTTTTTTATTTTTTAGTAGTAAGTAATCTAGGGTAAGAAAAAGTTAAATAACACCTACAAACTCTAGCACAAAAACCCCCCAACAAATTTAAAAAACGGGGAAAAAAGACAATTTATAACAGACCAGGGCATTCCGTGTGAAATGTGCCAACGGGGGCACACTTTATCATGTAGGGGGAAATTGCCCCAAGGGGAAAGTTTTACCATCGTGGGAAAACAAGGTTTTCCCTTCCCCCGCATTGGGAAACGGCTGTGCTTTCGGGGTTTTCCTCCCCCGCCCCCTCCTCCCATTAACCCTTTTAATGGGTTTTAAGGGGATGGGGAAAAATATAAAAATAACGGGACGCACAACGCTTTCATTGCTGGGCAAAGGGAAAATTAAATAACACAGGGCATATAGGGAACCCTGAGATTCTACGCAGTTCGGGTTGTAAAAGACCCAGACTTTAAAAAATATGGGGCTAAAAAATTAAAATGTACGGGGTAATTTAAACACGGCATTAATTAAAGGGGAGGGACTAATAAAACACGCATAGACTCTAACATATAGACTAATAACACGCAAAAGACTTAACATGTAGACTGTTACGCATGTAAAAATATACAAACACGTACGTAGTGGTCATCCTTTCCTCTGGGGTAAAACCCAAGGCATCATGGAGGGGGATCATTGCTTCATGGGGAACAAAGTGTTTTTCCTGAATCCAAACCCGGGGATTTTTACGGGTGGGAAATTCTAAAATTCCAACCCAAACCTTCTTTTGGTCTATAAAGAACCGGTAAAGGGGGGCCACTTCCCCCGAATTTTTGACTATAGCATTTATGACTAGAAATAGATGGTTTTTAAAAACCCATAGGCATGGGGGTAACTATTAAAAGGGCTCCCCCTTTTGGGCCTAGTCCTATGGTAGACTAATAGCAGTGTGGATAG
>JACEFZ010019038.1:0-64471 GCA_014155875.1 Cepaea nemoralis | reverse complement strand
TAATTTGGGGTTAAAGTTCCCCCAAATGGTAGTTTTTAATGAAATTATGGAAAAATTTTGTAATGAAAAATTTTTTTAGTATTTAGAAGGGTTTTTTCTCAGCCGCTAGGGGCAAAACTGACCAGGATTTATAACAAGCCTCAAAATAATCATTACAACAAACTCTATCATCTATCTATCTAGTGAGTAACACTCCTAAATACACTTGTGTTCAATCTATCAAGTCCCCCTTAAGTTAAGCCCTGTTGCCTGTTCGATGTCCAGTCGGCGTCTGCCCTCTAACGAGTCTGTAACTCTCCCCGAGCTTCTCGTGGAACAGGTCCTGGCACGCGGTCAGCGTGTCCACGGAGCTGTAGGCGAACTGACCTTCTCGAAGGCTCTAGATTGTTCGAGCATTCGAGTGTGTCTCCCTTGTATTGCGGTTATGTCCCTTCTCTAATTCCCTTCTATCTTTATGTTCCTACCGACTCCATGTGAGACTCTGACAGTATGTATGTATGTATGTATGTATGTATGTATGTATGTACGTACGTACGTACGTATGTGCCATGGCCCGATATGAGGTAGACAGCGGTAAACTGATAGAGTAAGAACATGTTTACAAGAGAAGAAGAATCGGCATAGTGAGAACAGTTCACATGATCACTATGAACAAAGAACGCACGATTAAGTTGAGAGAAGTCGGTGAGCAACAGATGATGATGAGGGACAAAGGGAAGTGACTCCGAGAAGTTGCGTATCACGTGACACTAGTTGTGTGGTACACGGAGGAGACGCGGCGAGACAGAATCAGTCTTACCAGGGTCTTCGTCAAGGACGGTTGTGAAACGAGTACAGAAGTCAAGCGACATGAAGTTGACATTACTCCAAGGTCGCAAAGATACTTCAACCTGAGGTAAAAGTGCGTCGCCCAAGTTGAGCGGCTAATTACACAAGCCAGTCACGCTCGATAATCTGTACGCCTTGTGAACGGCAGTGGAACACAGCACATGCCCGATGTCACGTTCAAGCCAGGCCGTAAGTTTGTGATTAGCGATAACTATTGTTGTCAGGATCTTCTATTAGGCTCGTTGGCTAACACATGTGAGACAGTACAAGTACAACGTGATTCGACGTAAGACACAGCAACACAATTTCTATGGATTTATTACCACATTAAATACATAACAATAGTTACAGCAATGTACAACATATAACAACTCACAACCACAATACAGCTCATAGGTCTGACGCTCACGATATCAGTCGTTCAGCTCACAACCACGGAGATTCACACAAAACGCCTTGCTCTCGACACACACGTCCGTTCAGATGTCCAGTCCCAGCTTGGTCTGAGATTAACACACACACTACCCACTGCCTCTGGTGGTCACGTGGCTTTGCGTGCGTCTGTCGTCAGCGCTGGTCGCGTGTCAGGTAAGAATCTCGCCAGCGCGACAACTCTTGTCCGCCGGGCGCCGTAACGATGTTGCTGCTAGGCTCTGACATTCTCCCCGGGTACTTCAATGAAAGATGCCATCTTTCATTCATGATGTATGTATATACTGGGGTAGTGTTAATTTCATGTCAGAGACTACTTTTTCCCAGTGTTATGCATGAAAATACATATAAGGCATAGAAATACATACAAAAAAAATGTAAGTTGCATTGAAATGACAAATGAAGTACAACTTTTAACACAATTCAGGTTTCATCCCCCTGATGCCTGGTTACCTTCATTGCAATAATACCCAGTCAGATCAGTAGTTCCAGCTTCACGCATCTACCTCGCAGCTATTTGAAAAAAAAGTAATAATATGATTGTTTTGCAACAACCATCTAGCCAGACTGAAATACGGCTTTGTATTTAGTCGTATTAAACACTTAAACTCTGCCCTCATTTGGTCAGAAGCTCTTATGTTGGTTTGCAATGTTGGCAGCTCTATGACATGCTTGGTGGACGCCTACCTGCTGTGTTAACCATTTGAGCAACAAAATGTCTATCTATACAATACACATTAATGAATATGTTTCAAATTATGGCCCTTGATGTAATTCACAAATGCAAGGGAAGTAATTTTGACATTTAAGAAATTCCATACATTACAATAATTATTTAATTTCTTAGCGTCATTGCTTGACGTTTCTTCATATTAACGAGAAAAAGTCGGTAATATGAATACATTAATCAAGATATGATTCTAAGATTACACTAATCAAAATAAATAAGTACCCAATTGGTATATTATATTTTATAGATTCAAAAGGATTTTACACGTGTCATAAATTTTTGAAAATTTGTATGTCGTCTGCTAATTTTGCTAGACTTTTTAAATTACACCGGAAATATACACGAAACGAAAAAATTTGGTTGATGTTACATTTTCTGAACACAAATGATCCGGTTTTCTTTCGGAACGGATAGTAAAATGTTCTCACAGTTCGTGTATGATGTTATAGTATCACAACGGATTATGGTGGAATGTTCTTATTTCCGATGTGTTCACACGTCGAACAATTTGGATTACATTCGCTGTAAAGGTGGTGTAGGAGTCAATGTTCAGTCCACATTTGCACATGTTAAAATATCACGGTGAAAAATATCACGCACAAATGTCACAATGGTAAAGTTCGCTTCTGGTAAGTGGATAAGCGTCTGTGACCCTGTTGTTGGTGTCTATATACAATTAATATTGTTCTCATTCTAACACACACTACACAATTATACTACACTCATTACATAACTTGATTAAAATAAGAATATTATACATGTCGGTTTCTAAACCGTATCACAACTTTACTTATAGACCTTACACGGTAGGTGACTGGAACAATTCACACATTGGTGGCTGTGTTGGGCTGAGTGTAATATTACACAGTGCACTCAGACATTGCTTACTGGGTCTGTCGGACAACGGGACAAAAGGTCGGCGATTGTATTCATTCTGCCGGGAATATGGCGAACTTCAAAACTGAAATTCTGAAGCTTCAAGGACCAGCGAGCAATCATGTTATTTGATGGTACTGCAGAATTGATATACCTTAATGGACTGTTGTCAGTTTCGATGATAAAATGGCGTCCTAGAAGATATTTGGACAGCTTTGTGACACTTTCTACTAAGGCCAATGCCTCTAATTGCGGAATGGACCAAGACCGCTCTCGGGGCCTTAGTTTTCTTGATAGAAAACAAACGGGATGTAGAATGTCGTTGTATTCCTGCAATAGGACTGCACCGATCGCAATGGAGCTAGCATCTGTTCTCAATCTGAAAGGTAAACGAATGTTGGGCAATTTAAGGATGAGATTAGGTGCATTCTTATCAGAAAAGTGTGCCAAAACTTTATCAAACGCATTTCGTAGGCATTCATCGTTTACAACTTTTTCGGGTTTATTCTTGGTTAGTAAGTTAGAAAAAACCTCAGTCAGTTCTGAAAAATCAGGAATGAAGTTCCTGTAATAATTAATAAGTCCCAATAAACTGCGGACTTGTTTCTTATTTGTTGGAAGTGACAGTTTTAGAATTTTCGAGACAATTTTGTTGTCTGTCATGACAAAGCCATTGGATATTTTGTACCCCAAAAATGATATCTCTTGGTAAGCCATGCTCACCTTTGAGGGCTTCACTGTCAGTCCGTGCTGTCTGATACGTTCTAGTGTCTGTTCCAGTATCTTTATATGTTCCGTCATTGTCTCTGTATGGACACAGATGTCGTCAATATAGGAAACTATATTAGGGATGTCAGATAGGAGGAGTCGTGTCATGCGTACAAATGTGGCTGGGGCATTGACTAGCCCAAATGGAAGTTTGCACCATTCCGAAAGTGGAACTTGGTAATGTTCCATTAAAGTCTCAAAATTTTGGGTGAAGGCTGCTATGCAGTCACCCGAGGTATAGTTACGAACGATACCTTGGTACTTCTTATACTGGTTTTCTTTTTCCAGTCTTTCTGATTTCTTTGACTCTTTATTCATTGCAGTCTCGGTGTCGAGTTGTTTCATTCTCAACTGTAATTCAAGTTCTTCCCTCTTACTCTGAGCTGCTATTTCTGCTTTCTTAAGTTCACCGTCTATCTCAGCTTGTTTGGCAGCCTTTTCAAATCTCTGCCTGTTTTAGAGCTGTTTCCATCTCTGCTTGCTTTAATGCTGTTTCAGCCTCTATTTGCTTGGCAGCTTTTTCTATCTCTGCCTGTTTCAAGGCTGTTTCTGCCTCAGCTTGCTTGGCAGCTGTTTCTGCCTCAGCTTGTTTTGCAGCCATTTCTGCTTGTTTTAGAGCTCTTTCTGCTGCTCTTTCATCGCGTTCGGCAGCTTTTTCCTGAACAAGTAGGTATTCTGCGTATTTCTTCTCACTCCATTTTGTTAATTCATCACCTTCCAACTTTAATTTTAAACCCATATCGATGAAATCAAATAATGACGACATGATGGAGAAAATATGTCAATGAAAATCAACCACACAAAATATGATGTAAATGGTTAGTAGAAAAATAACTTACAATTGATTTGACTATACGATGCGTGCCCACTAATGCATACGTAAAGTTAAAGTGAAGAAAAATATACTCAAGTGCCCTTGGATATGGTGACGAATGGTTGGGCAATCGGGCTAGAAAAACTGTAGGGTCGTACTTCGGAACCACTAATGACCTCTACGGCAGGGTTATGGATGGTACGCAAAAACCTGCTTTGTTTTTGGAGAGAAATAAGTTAGCGTGTGTTTGTTGGTGTGTGCCTGTAAGTCACTAAGTGTTGATTTGGTTTGGATGGCGTTGAGTATAATTGTATGTCGTAAATTTGTCGTCAACAGTGTTTCTTTCAACAGAAGTTACACTCTTTCCAAAACTCTTTGCGTTCCACAAACTCAATACACAAAAACAATCTATCTGTATTTGAACACTCAATAACATTGATGACACATCACTTACATCAAGATGACATTCAGTAAGGACAAAGACATCAAGTTTACAAGATGGCGACAAGGTCAAAATGGTGGCAAAATCACAAGGTTGACAAGGTCAAACGGTGACAATTTTTACAAATCACAAATGTTTAACACGTTTACCGGATCACACAATATGTACTGTACATTTACTAATGATCTTAAACATATTTAGACAATGTAGTAATGGATCACACTGAGACTTTTCCGATCACATGTACATCACTATAACCTTGACAAGCACTTAAATTTTTCAAGCACAAGAATTATAGTTTTAAAGTTTTAAATCACAAAGACGAACAACACACGTCTAAATATATTAGGTTCTTAAATAAAGACGAGCAACCCACGTCCACACATGTCAGGATCTTCTATTAGGCTCGTTGGCTAACACATGTGAGACAGTACAAGTACAACGTGATTCGACGTAAGACACAGCAACACAATTTCTATGGATTTATTACCACATTAAATACATAACAATAGTTACAGCAATGTACAACATATAACAACTCACAACCACAATACAGCTCATAGGTCTGACGCTCACGATATCAGTCGTTCAGCTCACAACCACGGAGATTCACACAAAACGCCTTGCTCTCGACACACACGTCCGTTCAGATGTCCAGTCCCAGCTTGGTCTGAGATTAACACACACACTACCCACTGCCTCTGGTGGTCACGTGGCTTTGCGTGCGTCTGTCGTCAGCGCTGGTCGCGTGTCAGGTAAGAATCTCGCCAGCGCGACAACTCTTGTCCGCCGGGCGCCGTAACGATGTTGCTGCTAGGCTCTGACAATTGTGTATGAGATATTTTGCAGTGTTGAACTTTGTGTAAATTGATTTAGAATCATCGCATGTCAGACCGCACCTGTTGGTAATTGATTGTACAAACGGTGGCGATGACTTTCAATAATAAACACTGACGACAATGGCAAGGACATTGGCTTGTTTGATATTCTCTTTTGTTACATGTTCCTGCTTACATTTGTCCTTGTGGCTGAATAGACGAGCCGGGAATCAGCTACATGGCAAGTGGGGAGCTCGAATATAATAAAGAAGGAGCGCCAAAATAAGAGTTACCATCAAGAAAATTCGGTAACATTCAAACAAAGAACAAGGAAGGTCACCTTGGACGCCATTTGCAATTTTTGAATAAAGTCATCAACAAACAGGTTCAGCTATCAAAGCATGGCGTTAATATTTCTGTACAATATGAACATTTAAGCCATGACGCTGAACACAACATATGAAATACTAATTTTGACAAATATTGACCCTGGCTGAGAAAACACTTGAGTTGTGAACTCCAAACAAACTCTTAAAGACATTCACGAGTGTCAAGAACTTAGTGTCAACAAGTCTAGAAAGAAAGACTTATTAATTACTTGAAGACATTCAACAAGTGAAAAGAAAAAGAGTCAAGAAAGTGAACCCACAAATACAACGACAGCACATGATCAGTTGTTCAAAATGATAACAGACATTCCTGTCAACAGTAAAACGCATCATACAAGACAATATATTAAAACAACAATGATAGCTGAATTTTGACTGAAATCTCATAACTACAGTTATATAAGTAGTAGGAAGTGCGATAATTGAGACGACTTTGTGGGACAATCAAAATTTCAATCAAATATTTCAAGACGACGAAGATGATCATAAATACATGGGGAAGAAGGTAGAAACCATCTAACAGTAGTATACCAAGTTATTTTCATCTGGATTCAAGGATCAGAATTTTTTCAAGACATTTGTCTAAAATTCAACGTTGGTCTCCAACTAACATTGAACAACTTAAACAACCGAAGTCAACATACCGATTCAGTCCAGAACAATAATACGATATCACCAAAGTGAATCTACATGATATTAAACATTTTTTCCACTCGAGTTACAGAAAGGCCAGAATTTACCGACAGATCTATCCGAAATTTGAGCCTTCGTCAACGATCAACACCCAAGACCTCGACGACTGGAAGGAAAATGCCGGACTAGTGAAGAACCGCAACACAGCAGCAGCAACACGGCATCAGGCGAGTGAAATTGTCTGACTGTGTTTGTATCATTTTTTGCGGCTGTTAAGAGTGGATATTTGGTTATTTTTTCAACAGGTTTTTGTCATTTTCTCCATTATAGGTGTTGAGCTTACATCAAGCATGAGTATTGAGATAATTTATGAATTAATCAAAGATCTCAATAAGAATTCTCAGTGATCAAGAACAAGATCCACAGGCATCGCACATATGTTCTAAGTGTTCCAGTGTTGGGAAACTAAGATAGTATACTTCACATATATATAGTATACCACTCATAGTATCTATTATCTATTTTTCTGGGGTAATATTTCAAACCTTGTGACACCACGATAACTCCACGCAAAGGTTACTTCTATTTGTGAGTATCATTCAATAAAGTCACAACGAAAGACTCTAAATAAGCACACCATCATTTATCACATAATCAAACACAGCATATGCTATATACTATTGATACCTTGGGCTACTAATACATCACATTCTTAACAGAGTAGTTGAACATATTTACCAAACATGTCGTCATTACAAGACTTCATAGCCACGTGAGAGAAATGTGGCATGACAGGGCCTGACTAAGCAGCATGGGCCAAACAAGAATTAAAAGAACATCAAGCAAAACAATGTGAAGAGAGAGAGTAGCTGCAAAGGAAGCCAGCGAAGCACAAGCAACAATAGAAAAGGAAAAAATAGCCTTGGAAAAAGAAAAAACTTGCCTTTGAGAAAGAAAGACTGGCAACAGAGTTATTAATTAAAGATAAAGAGATTGAAGGCAACTTAAAGGTAAAGACACTAGAGAAAGACAAAGATGCAGAGATAGCTTAAGAAAAGGTAACGACAAAAGCGTTAGATCCCATTTGTCAGAGTCTCACATGGAGTCGGTAGAAACATAAAGATAGAAGGGAATTAGAGAAGGGGCATAACCCCAATACAAGGGAGACACACTCGAATGCTCGAACAATCCAGAGCCTTCGAAAAGCATAGGTCAGTTCGCCTACAGCTCCGTGGACACGCTGACCGCGTGCCAGGACCTGTTCCACGAGAAGCTCAAGGAGAGTTACAGCCCGTGTCCGATCGAGACACGTTGGAGGGCAGACACGGACTGGACATCGAAGAAGCAACAGGGCTTACCTTAAGGGGGACTTGATAGCTTAAACCCCAAGTGTATTTAGGGGTCTTATGCATACGTTAGATAGCTGATAGAGTTGTTGTATTGATCATGTATTATTGGTTTATTGTAAACTCCTGTGATATGCAATTCGAGGGTTGCTGGCTGCGAAAACCTTTCTTCGCCAGCTTATTGTAACATAATATAAATAAATGATGTTCGATTGTATCTGAACGGAGTTTGTTGCCTGTATGAGCCCGGGTTTCATTCTCCTAGGTATCCAGGACGGTGACAGGCTATTTGGGGGCTAGCCGGCTTTGGCAAGCACAAGCTTTACTTTCCAGACAGCTCTTGATTTTGCCAAGTAAAATATATCAACTTTCGTACATGACAAAGTCTATAACTTTGCAGCTATCATCGTATTATCTGTGAATGAGCTATTGTAGTCCCTATACAAAAGTAATTGAAATGATTATGATGTTCATGAAATTTGACATTGACATGACTGGACAATTACAGTGACCGTTACTAATTTTTTTGATTCCAACATCAGATTGTTCCACGAAATATCGTGTGTATGTAACCTCTCCTCCTGCAGTGGCGAGAAAACAGCAGAACCAAACAAGACTACAGTCAAGACACCAGGAAAAATAAGATGAGTCCCATTTCATGCTCATTATATCCCTAAGCGATACTCATGCATTTTTCATTGATGTAACATTTGTCATTGTATTGGTTTTTATATATATGCTAATCTCATAACCATGTAAACCTGCTCGTGCAAATTTGAATGTAAACATTAAGGGGGATGACCAAGTTTTGTACACCCAGACTAATATCAAAGGAATTTAATTTCAATAAAGTGAACACTAACTGTAATACAAGATGTCAACATTAGAACAGTGCATTGAATTAGGAATTAGGATAGGGTATACTGCCGAGAAACTTTCAGAATGGGCACAAAAGACGCATTCAGAAAATATTGCACGAGAAGACAGAACAACGAAAAGAAAAGAGAAAAAGATGCAAGCGGAAAGAGAAGAGAGAAAGATGAAATGGAAGCTGAAGAAAAGAAAATGCAACTGCTAGCTCAAGAGAAGAAGATGCAAATGGAGCTCGAAGCTGCGACCAAGCAAGCCCAATTAAACGCAGAAACACAGATACAACTGAAACAAATGGAAATTGACTCCAACTTAGAAATTTCAGTAAACAAAAGTAGAAGTAAGGAAGAGGAGCAAAAATACAACAAATATAAAGGCTTAGTCAAGCCCTTTTGTTCAGGAGATTCAATAAGCGCATATTTAGAGAATTTCGAGTGTTTGATGACTTACCATAACGTTGCAAAAGTCGATTGGGCATTTATTCTGATGAGAAATTTAGCATTAGAGCCCTTAAAAGTGATAGAGACAGTTCCACATGTCATGAGGAAAGATTACGACTATTTAAAACAAAGAATACTCCAACATTTTTCACTAGACACAGCAGGCTATCAACTACAGTTCTCAAAATTAGCCCCATCACCTAACCAAACTTTCATAGACTACGTGTCTACAGTCCAAGATATTTGTACAAAATGGATAACCTCAGCAAAAACAAATAACAGCCGTGATAAACTAAAGGAGCTAATTATAATCGATAAAATCATTAGCACAATACCAACCCCTTTTTCTAAATTTTTAAGGCAAATGGATTGTAAAACTATCCAAGAAATAGAAAATAAGGGGAGCACATATTTTACAGCTAATCGCGATATTTTTCAGTTAAATATGAGCCAAAATGAAACAGCAGCGGTTACAAACACCAAATATTCAAAACCAGATGGAAATAGGTTCAAACAACGCTCTAAGTTCACAAAACCAGTCATGTGTCAGTATTGTCATCTGACACACAAACAGTACGCGATGTGTGATAAATCACCGAATTATCCACATCTTCTCCAAATGATGGTGGAAAAACAAAAAAAAACAAAAGAACCGCATATCAGAGAGCAGTTAAGTGTTTTTTTTTTGTTTTTGCGCCAGTTATGACCATTTCTCAGGACGTTGTGAAGGGCGAAAGATGATGAAGCAGGCCAATGCAGCATTAATAGATACATCGTCGGATGAAGAAACTGAACAACAGAACGAATGCGACATCCAGAATGAAAGTGCGAATGAGTTAGGTAATGCAGTAGAGATTATTAACACCATCACTGATAACACATGTAACACCTGCAGAAAATTTCAGCTTGATACCACTTTGTTATGCGGCCACACAATCCCAGTGTCTAACGAAATGGCCAACGCAGCCGTAACATCAACAGGCAAGTTAAAGGTTGCGACAGGTTTTGTTAATAACAAACAATGTACACTAATACGAGATAGCGATGCGACTCTGTGTGGAATTAAAAGAACATTAGTTAATGACAAAGACTACACACACAAATACGTAACATGCCGCACATTCGCAGGCACCATTGAAAGATACCCCCTAGCACTGGCCGAAATTCAGACACCTTTTCTATCAGGACAAGTGCTATGCGCAGTATTAGAAGATCCTTGCGCTGAAATTATTCTTGGAAATCTTTCTAATATAAAATCCTGTTCTGAAGATGAAATCAGAGAATGGGAACAGAAAAACTGCATCCAAAAAGCAAACTGTGAGTCCAGAACTCAAGAACACATTTGCATGTCTCAAACTGCCAAAAACACAAGGGAGACCACCGATGACGGAATTGAAAACGAATTCACAGAGGTGCATAACACAGGGGCGGTTGAATCTTGCAATGACACCATCAGCATAAAACCTCGAACTGAGGACGCAACCGAAACACGAAATTGTGAACCTGTAAATGTGCAACAACAGACAGAATACGCCAATGTAGTGACAAAACAAATGACTCACATAACCCACATGAACAACTCAACAGAGACAACAGGGAACACTAACCGGACTAACAGAAACAACACTGACAAGAACAACGATGACAATTCCACTTTAACGACACATTCTCTTAACAGAAACGACGAAGTCAACGACACAATAACAACCACTCTTCTTAATCATGACAAATATCTTGACGAGTCATTACAAACCGACTCGACTTCTTTAAATCACTCCCAACCGAAACCATATTATACCAGGAACAACAATAACAGAAGCACAGCAACAACAGTACTTCTTAACAACACTACTACACAAGACAATGAAGACAACTTCACATTAATGACAGTTTCTCAGGAAGACAAAACCTCAGGTACCAAACCAACAACTGAGAGAACTCATAATTTCCAACTTTATGAGTCGAAAGAATTTGGTTCTCTAAGAACTAGAAACAATTACGGCATGAATTCCAAGAAACATAACCAAGGAATACAAAGATATCCAAGGGACACTACTATTGACAAAGAAACATTATTAGCAAATGAGTGTCATCATCTGTGTTCCTTGCAAATTTATCATCGATCAAGCACACATAAATCTAAAACAGAAACAACACATAAAGCTGCAGTAAGTTATGCAGATACAGAAATAACACCATCAAGCAACATTCATGCAAACATTCAGTATGCAAATAAATAAATACAAACAATTAACTTCACACAAAAGCAAAGTCAGAAACGATTGCATACAAAAAAACTACTTTATTGCATGAACAAAACCAACAAACGATGCGGATCTAAATCCATCAGTACAAAGACTACCATTTCTAATTCACCATCCACCTATTTACCAGATAAATACAATTTCCTTGAAACACACACCTCAACCAACAAAAATGAACAATCACATTCACCAAGCAGTAGAATGAACAAAGACAAATCACTGACACTCTTGCTAATTTTGCTGTTAACACAACTTCAAATAACATTACCTACCTTTCAAAATGAATCTTTCACCACGATCCGAATAACAAACAAATTGTTCATCATATTTACCATCTCATTCATATATCAATCAACATTGCGCCAAATTGAAAGAGCAAACACCATGCTACAGTTCATTAACTCCTGTTGGTGCAAAATTTTTCATATAACTTTGATATATGCCTATAGTAAATTTATTTTAACTCTTACATTATTTAGATTTATTTTTACATCGATACCTATACAATTATGTAATATGTGCAATTGTAAGAGTATCCGTTTAGAGGATGTAATGTGCAAATTAAAATCAATTTTTTCTAACCCACCCGTATTAAGATTACCAAACATAGATATACCTTTTATTCTGACCACAGATGCGAGTGCTATCGCAATTGGAGGATGCCTGATGCAGGAATATCAAGGCGTGAGACATCCAATACTCTATATCAGCCGCAAGCTTAAAAAGGCAGAAATCCAGTATTCCACAGTTGAGTTGGAGGCATTAAGTCTACTTTTTTGTATGCGTCGTTTATCTAAGTTCCTCTTAGGTTCCCATTTTGTTGTTTTGACCGATAGGTCGCCACTGCTGGTACTTAAACAAGGCGTTCCAAAGAATCATCGATTAACAAGATGGTGTCTTCTACTTCAGCATTTCGACTTTGAAATCCGCCACATCAAGGGTACGGATAATATTATTGCTGACATATTATCACGGCAAACTAATGCACCAGCAGACTAACACTATGCACATTAATTAGTCGCCATATAATAAGCTGTGAGATTTTTGTCTGTTGCATAGAACAGTGTATCTCTACACTTGCTGTAGAACTTTAACGTATAAGTGCCAACAGCTGATTTAATACTCTACTTATATCTATCACAGACAGGAAACTGTGAGAACCGCTAACTATATTGAGCCACATTGGCAATTAGCAGTACAGCAAAAACATTCCGAACTGTGGAGATTAACATTTGTGAAATTATTTCATCAATCACAGAACTGAAAGTTACCATGCGAATATTAACTGGGCATACGCGTGATTTCAATTGACTCGCAAACTAACGTAACAGAACATCGCACATACAAACAGCGATATACTTAACCGATTCCGACATATGAGAGACAACACAACAATGTGACACCAAAATGTTACCTACGAACTGTAACAGTATTGGAACAACACACGGACGAAAGAACGACAACACACGGATCGTCGTTGGAGTTAATTAATTTAATGTTATTAGTTAAATATATATTACATTTGTGCTTTATTATATACATTAAATATGTGAACATGTAAATTATACATTTTCTATTATAATATGTCACAAACATTCTCATTCATAGTTAAAACTTTCTCCCAATACAATTGTTGCAATTTAATTTATAAACCATTTTCTTATCACCAGTACAAATAGTACTTGATGCTTTGAATATAGCATATCGCCAGTTTTTTTTTCTAAGGGCGACAAACATTTACCTCACCTTAATTTGTATATTTTAACAAATCATTACATTGAATGAAAGGTGTGCGAATCAGAGAGTGAATGAATTACATGAGAGAGCGATATACTGAGCGGACAAATTGTACGCAAAAAGTATTTATTTTAATTTGTCTGCGTTTTGAGTGTAACATGTAACACTTGTCTAAAATTGTGTTTACATGTTTAGTGTTAGATAAAATAGGTTCACTCTAAGAATCACTGTTTGAATACCCTGTACATGCGTTACACAGATTCATTACAAGGGATATTTCAGCTCGTGACACTTAGAGATGTACTACACACCACATACCCACAGGTAGCACACACTTCAGACATTAGATAGAACATACTCATAAAACTAAACACTAACAAATAAATCATACACATTTTATTAGAGCAAGTAAATAAGCCAAGACAATTTGTCTTGTTAAACCTCTCTAACACGGTGTTTAAAATCTGGGTATCAAATGGATACTTGAGAAGGGCGCGGTTGCAAATACAACTAAAAGCGTCAGGGAACTTCGGTCGGATAAGCATGTTTAAGGATATGGAAGAGATAGGGACTCTCCAGCAATCACCCTGGATTGGTGTACGGGGAAATACATGAGTTAATAGTGCAAATATATATATGGCCAGGTTCCCATCCACGAAACTACCAAACACCAACTTCATGTAATCCTATGACAGAATTAGTGCAAACTAATTACCATATACTAACCCATAGAAGCGGGGGGAGGGGGACCCCTGTCAGAGTCTCACATGGAGTCGGTAGAAACATAAAGATAGAAGGGAATTAGAGAAGGTACATAACCCCAATACAAGGGAGACACACTCGAATGCTCGAACAATCCAGAGCCTTCGAGAAGCATAGGTCAGTTCGCCTACAGCTCCGTGGACACGCTGACCGCGTGCCAGGACCTGTTCCACGAGAAGCTCAAGGAGAGTTACAGCCCGTGTCCGATCGAGACACGTTGGACGGCAGACACGGACTGGACATCGAAGAAGCAACAGGGCTTACCTTAAGGGGGACTTGATAGCTTAAACCCCAAGTGTATTTAGGGGTCTTATGCATACGTTAGATAGCTGATAGAGTTGTTGTATTGATCATGTATTATTGGTTTATTGTAAACTCCTGTGATATGCAATTCGAGGGTTGCTGGCTGCGAAAACCTTTCTTCGCCAGCTTAATGTAACATAATATAAATAAATGATGTTCGATTGTATCTGAACGGAGTTTGTTGCCTGTATGAGCCCGGGTTTCATTCCCCTAGGTATCCAGGACGGTGACACCATTAAACGGTATAACGGGCTTATTAGAAACTTTACGCAAGGGGATCCATCTCAGTGTGGGTAACAAACTTCAAACTGTTAATGAACCACTACAAAGTTCTATCTGAAGATTGGGCCATACTCTTCCACAGGCATTTGGCCCTGGAGCCCTTAAAAGTGGTGGAGGTGATACCTGAAAACCTTCGCACTAACTACACATATGTTAGAAACCGAGTTTTATCACATTTCTCACTTTACTCAAGTGAGACCAAGCTAGCGGATGATGCCCTCAACGCCATAGAGGCCCTGCCAACTCTTGACCACCTGGACACACTTCGCACTATAACAGAAGTTAAGTGTGCTATAAATGAGCTTGCATCTGGCAAGGCTCCAGGTAAGGATGGGATTCCAATAGAGGTAATCAGGAGTGGGCAAGACACACTCGCTCTACAGATCCACCAGCTAATAGAGCTATGCTGGCGAGAAGGACAAGTCCCACAGGAATTCAAAGATTCCAAACATCATAACGCTGTACAAGAACAAGGGAGATCTGAGCGACTGTAACAACTATACGGGTATCTCAATTCTGTGTATTGTTGGGAAAGTATTTGCCAGAATTGTCCTGCACAGACTTCAAGTCCTGGGAGATCAAGTCTACCCCGAATCACAGTGCGGCTTCCGTCAGAACCGGTCTACCATTGATATGATATTCACATTGCGACAGATGCAAGAAAAATGCCGGGAACAAAATCAGCCACTGTTTATTGCCTTCATCGACCTCACAAAGGCATTCGATTTGGTCAGTCGTGAGGGTCTGTTCAAAGCTCTAAAGAAGATTGGCTGCCCACCAAGTCTTCTGTCCATTGTGGAATCGTTCCACACAGGCATGAAGGGTATAATCAAGTTTGATGGCTCAACTTCAGAAGAGTTTGAAATCAAGAGTGGAGTTAAGCAAGGTTGTGTACTAGACCCCACCCTCTTTGGGATATACTTTTCATTTCTACTGAAATATGCCTTTCGTGATCAGGATGACGGTATATACATTCACTCACGCTCAGATGGTGGCCCCTATAATGCTCAGAGATTGAAGACCAAGACCAAAATTAGCAGGGTACTAATCAGAGAGTTGCTTTTTGCGAATGATGCTGCGATTACGACCCACTCTGCGGAAGAATTACAACATCTACTATCTGCATTCTTCAATGCTTGTTCTGAATTTGGTTTAACAATTAACAAAAAGAAGACACAGATTATGTCACAAGGTGCACATCGTGTACCATCAATCTTTATTGACGACGCTGAACTGGAGATAGTAGACCATTTTACATATCTAGGATCAGAGGTAAATAGCAAATTATCCCTCGATCAGGAAATCAATATCAGGATTGGCAAGGCAGCAACAACAATGAACATGTTAGCAAAAAGGGTCTTGGAGAACAGGAAGCTTACTGCCAAAACAAAAGTCTTCGTCTACCAAGCCTGTGTCCTTAGTACTCTTCTTTATGGCAGTGAAACCTGGACAACTTACTCACGCCAAGAGAAACGTTTAAACAGCTTTCATATGCGGTGTCTGCGAAGAATACTTGGTATTAAGTGGCAAGACAAAATCACAAATACTGAAGTATTGGAAAGATCAGGTTGTGTGACGGTGTATTCCATGCTCAGTCTTTGTAGACTTAGATGGATAGGACACCTTAGGAGGATGGATGATGGTAGAATACCAAAGGACATCTTTTTTGGTGAATTACAGACAGGTAGGAGATCTCAAGGTCGGCCTCTACTACGATACAAAGATGTGTGTAAGCGGGACATGATTGATACAGGCATTGATAGTGCACATTGGGAGCATGTCGCCACTGAACGTGTTGCATGGATGGCAACTATCAGAAATGGAATAAAGACAAAGGTGAAAATGATTGCAGATAAAGCACACACAGAGCGTGAGAGACGTAAGATGGTGCAAAATAGTGGAAATGACCATGTTTTTACATGCACCTACTGTGGGCAAATATTTGCAGCAAGAATTGGACTTACCAGCCACACTCGCCACCGCCATGGATCGTAGTTATTAAGCCTTTTTGAAGCACAATGTACCAAACTATCGTCTGTCAAGACGTATAGGTGCCAATGGACGTATGTATGTATGTATGTATGTATGTATGTATGTATGTATGTACGTATGTATGTACGTATCTATGTATGTATGTACGTATGTACGTACGTATGTACGCACGTACGTACGTATGTATGTATGTATGTATTATGTATGTATGTATGTAATTATGTATGTATGTATACAGGCAGGCAGGCAGACAGACAGACCGACAGACAGACAGACAGATTGCCATGACTCTATGTCATAGTGAAGTTGATAATCATGGAAGACGTGGAACCTGAGCCACGTTGCGCAAGCTGAGTAGACACCGAAGCGCATAAGCAAGATTCGCGAAAATGACTGAGTGATGATTTAAGTCGTTCTTGTGTTCGAATGAGGACACCCCACGTTATGAAGATGGCTATGGTCAAATGATTCTTGTGGAGTTATAGATGTTGATATTTTGGAACCGCATTTCATATTGTGCGTGTTAACGTAATGTGATGTATATCTGGCATATGAAGAAATTGAATAAATTAAATATAAATAAAGGAAGTCGTTTTCTGTAATGTGTTTGTCGACGTTTTGTAGTGTCAATTAACAGTACAATCCTGTTGTCCAACCTTTGAGGACCAATACTTACCAGGTGTACCGAACAAGTAGAATGAAACTGCGCAAGGGTTTGAAGTGGTAATGAATCTGACTCAGGACAAAGAATGTTACAACAAAATAATGACAACTAAATAGCTATAATGTACGTTGCACGTAGAGAGGATATTGGTCATGGCAATTGGATGACCACGAGACATGAAATATCGTCCGGGACACTTATAGCCATCTATACCTCCCGGCACTTATATTCATAAGCGTCAATTATAAATGTAGGAATGAAGCGAATTGTGATACCGGGGATATATCTGTCAATCACATCATCAGATGAGTCGATTTTCATTTGTTAAAGACATTAAAGGGGAGATGGTACTGTTGATAATGAGCACTGTGTAAAATGTAATAACTCGACTTACTTTGTACACGACCTGTAGAAAAAATAAACGTTACAGGTTTCATCTGATGTTATTAACTGGACAAAGTATTTAAAACTTCAACTTGGTTAAGAATGTTCTCTTATATTTCTATTTCAAATTATGTTGTCACCGTGTTCTTTGATATCAGTATTGTTACTGTTTACTTGATATTCACGGAGAGTCATTTCTTTGCACTCGTTACTATAATAAATAATAATAAAATATAAAAAAAATATATATAAAGTCGGACATGACTGTCAAAGGCTGAGGTATCAGAACTCCACGTGGATGTGGAAGACAAGGGGAAACTACCACGTTATATTCACACGACTTCATGAAAAATCGCATGTCATTGGCAGTAAATAACTTCAATGGCTGTCTTAGGACATCTTTGTCCGGTTTGAACAGCCATGTGCTACAGGTACCACCAAGCCGTCATCCAGAGACTGAAGCTAGATAGTCAGTTATTCGTTCCTCTTGATCCCAAGGCGAAGCATAGGGCAGAGAATTCATGGCTCTCCATGCCTGGCGGTTCGCTGCTACCTGGTGTAGATCTTGGATGTTTACTTGGCCGTTTAATGAGCCTTCATTGATGATGGTTCTACGCAGGGTCTCTCTTGTCTTCCCCGTTTTCTTTTCCCTACCGCAGACCATAAAAGGCATTGGAAGGGAAGTCTTGTCTTGTCCATTCTGAGTACATGGGCGATGTAGTTCCAATGGCGTTTTCTTATAAAATTGGAAAATGTATCTTGCTTATTCTCTTGTCTTATTTGCGTATTGGTTCTGAAGTCTGTCCAGTGGATGTTTAGAATTCTTCTAAGACATTTGTTCTCAAAATTATCTATATTTTTATCTAAAGCTACGGTTGATTTCCAACTCTCACATCCATACGTTAACACTTGAATCATACAGGAATTGAAGATTTTAAGTTTCGTACGTTTGCTGAGTGTCTTTGACTTCCAAATGTTTGACATTTTACTGAAGGCACCAAATGCCAATGCGATTCTAGATGATATTTCTGGTGTTGAGTCCCCTGTAGATGTCATTTTGCGTCCTAGGTACGTGGAGCTGTTGACATTTTCAAGAAGGTGGTTGTTTAATTTGGTGTCGTCTGAACTGTTGGTAAGATCTATAGATTTTTTTTTTTTTTGGGGGGGGGGGGGGGGGTGTTAACTTGGAGACCAATTTGTCCTGAAACATTTTAGAGATGGTTTATTTTCGCTTGGGCATCTGGGTGTGTTGAACTCAAAAGCACTATGTCATCGGCAAAGTCCAGGTCTTCTAGAATTTTGTCAACCCAATGGATACCCATATTTGTTCTCAAAATTATCTATTTTTTTTTTAAATCTAAAGCTACCGTTGATTTCCAACTCTCATGGCTTGTATGACTGTCAATTACAAGTTTGTATGACCTTGGTATATTTGGTAGGGAAACCATAGATGTTAAGTAGATTCCAAAGTGAAGAACGGTGGATACTGTCGAAGGCTTTTTGAAAGTCAAATCTTAAATAAAACAAGACAATTTTAAAAAGGTACATGTAACGATAGAGCGTTAAATAAGCTTGGCACGTTGCACAATGTTATAAGGGAAATGGAAAGCATGAACTTGAATATCCTAGGCATAAGTGAGATGGGAAGAAAGGGATCAAGCAAAATTATAAACGACAAACACACAATCATTTCTTCTAGAGGGGATACACACGGAAAAGGAGTAGGGCTAATATTTAATAATGAAACAGCCAAATAACTTAATGGTTACTGGTGTATTTCTGATAAAGTTGTTATGGTCATTGTGAAAGGTAAACTAAAATACACACACACACACACACACACACACACACACACATACCCACACACACACACATATATATATATATATATATATATATATATATATATATATATATATATATATATATATATATATATATATATATTCATTGGCACCTTTCCGTCTTGACAGACGATAGTTTGGTACAGTGTGCTTCAAAAAGGCTTAATAACTACGACCCATGGCGGTGGCGAGTGTGGCTGGTAAGGCCAATTCTTGCTGCAAATGTTTGCCCACAGTAGATGCATGTGAAAACATGGTCATTTCCACCATTGTGCACCATCTTACGTCTCTCACGCTCTGTGTGTGCTTTATCTGCAATCATTTTCTCTTTTGTCTTTATTCCATTTCTGATGTTTGCCCTCCATGCATCACGTTCAGCGGCGACTTGCTCCCAATGTGCATTATCTATGCCTGTATCAATCATGTCCCGCTTACACACATCTTTGTATCGTAATAGAGGCCGACCCTGAGATCTCCTACCTGTCTGTAATTCACCAAAAAAGATGTCTTTTGGTATTCTACCATCATCCATCCTCCTAACATGTCCTATCCATCTAAGTCTACGAAGACTGAGCATGGAATACACCGTCACACAACCTGATCTTTCCAATACTTCAGTATTTGTGATTTTGTCTTGCCACTTAATACCAAGTATTCTTCGCAGACACCGCATATGAAAGCTGTTTAAACGTTTCTCTTGGCGTGAGTAAGTTGTCCAGGTTTCACTGCCATAAAGAAGAGTACTAAGGACACAGGCTTGGTAGACGAGGACTTTTGTTTTGGCAGTAAGCTTCCTGTTCTCCCAGACTCTTTTTGCTAACATGTTCATTGTTGTTGCTGCCTTGCCAATCCTGATGTTGATTTCCTGATCGAGGGATAATTTGCTATTTACCTCTGATCCTAGATATGTAAAATGGTCTACTATCTCCAGTTCGGCGTCATCAATAAAGATTGATGGTACACCATGTGCACCTTGTGACATAAACTGTGTCTTCTTTTTGTTAATTGTTAAACCAAATTCAGAACAAGCATTGGAGAATGCAGATAGTAGATGTTGTAATTCTTCCTCAGAGTGGGTCGTAATCGCAGCATCATCCGCAAAAAGCAACTCTCTGATTAGTACCCTCCTAATTTTGGTCTTGGCCTTCAATCTCTGAGCATTATAGAAGCCACCATCTGAGCGTGAGTGAATGTATATACCGTCATCCTGATCACGAAAGGCATATTTCAGTAGAAGTGAAAAGTATAAACCAAAGAGGTGGGGGATAGTACACAACCTTGCTTAACTCCACTCTTGATTTCAAACTCTTCTGAAGTTGAGCCATCAAACATTGATTATACCCTTCATGCCTGTGTGGAACGATTCCACAATAGACAGAAGAGTTGGTGGGCAGCCAATCTTCTTTAGTGCTTTGAAAAGACCCTCACGACTGACCAAATCGAATGCCTGTGTGAGGTCGATGAAGGCAATAAACAGTGGCTGATTTTGTTTGCGGCATTTTTCTTGCATCTGTCGCAATGAGAATATCATATCAATAGTAGACCGGTTCTGACGGAAGCCGCACTGTGATTCGGGGTAGACTTGATCTCCCAGGACTTGAAGTCTGCGCAGGACAATTCTGGCAAACACTTTCCCAACAATACACACCCCTATAGTTGTTGCAGTCTCTCCGATCGCCCTTGTTCTTGTACAGCGTTATGATGTTTGAATCTTTGAAATCCTGTGGGACTTGTCCTTCTCGCCAGCATAGCTCTATTAGCTGGTGGATCTGTAGAGAGAGTGTGTCTTGTCCACTCCTGATTACCTCTATTGGAATCCTTACCTGGAACCTTGCTAGATGCAAGCTCATTTATAGCACACATAACTTCTGTTATAGTGCGAAGTGTGTCCAGGTGGTCAAGAGTTGGCAGGGCCCCTATCGCGTTGAGGGCATCATCCGCTAGCTTGGTCTCACTTGAGTAAAGCTCTAAATAGTGCTCGACACATCTATCCATCTACTGTTTCTTATCAGTGATGATTTCTCCAGTCAAGGTTTTCAGCGGTGCACTTCTTTTGATCATTGGACCACAGGCTTTCTTTATCCCTTCATACATGCTTCTGATGTTTCCCTTATCACTTACGATTTGTATGGACTCACATAACTTGATCCAATAGTCATTCACACACTGCCTGGCAGCCTTTTGTAATCCTTCCTCGCTTGCTTCAGCTCACTCAGAGTGTTACGCGTTGGTCTTTCCTTTCTCCTTAAGAGTGCTATCTTCTTTTTATTAATCAAGGGCTGCAGTATCTGGCTGTTTGCCGCAAACCAGTCCTGCCTCTTATGATCCACAGTGCCGTAAACCCCTACCGCTGTTTTATAGTTTCCTTAAGATTACTCCATTTATCATTTACTATACAATTTTCTGATGTATCATTGAAAGCATCTTCAAGTTGCTGTTGAAATTCAAAGCACTTTCCAGGATCGTGAGTGTTAATAATATTAATCCTGGGGCTAGACTTGTGTTTAGCTGTGTAGAATCTCTTTGGTCTCAGTCTAACCCTTGCAACAACTAAAGAATGATCTGTATCACTGTCAGCACTGTGGTAACTTCCAGTTAATGATGTATGGTTCAGATGTTGTATCCGTGTGATAATGAAGTCCAGCTGATGCCAATGGCCAGATCTTGGATGTTTCCATGTGACCTTATGCAGCTCTTTTGTTTTAAAAAAGGAGTTTGTAATACATAGGTCATTTCTAGTGCAATGCTCCAGCAGCCTTTGCCCATTATCATTCATGCGACCGATGTTGTATTTTCCAAGGCACACTGGCCATGAACTCGAGTCCTTGCCCACGCGAGCATTGAAATCACCGAGCATATAAATGTAGTCGGATGTTGGAACTGCCTTGATCGCAGAGTCTAGCTGCTCATAGAATGTATCCTTCACATCATCAGAGGAAGCGAGTGTCGGTGCATATGCAGTGAGATTGGTGACAAATCCACAAGAGGTTGCCAAGCGCAGTGATAATAATCTTTTATTACCTCCAGCTGGGATATCAATCATTCCCAGTAGCGAATTCTTCACTGCAAAGCCCACACCATGTTGGCGTGTTTTTTCTGCCTGCCCTCTTCCCTTCCAAAAAAAGGTGTAATTGTTTTCCCTTAGTGACCCTTCCTCAGCGAGGCGAGTCTCCTGCAGGCCAGCAATATAAATGTTAAGACGATTGAGTTCAGCATCAATCACAGCCGTTTTTCTCACATCGTCAAAATTTGTCAAGTCGGTGGAAAATCCTGGACACATGGTTCTCACGTTCCAGGTTGCAAGCCATAGCTTGAGGTTTCTATTATTCTTTTTATTAGTACCTGGTGCACTGGTTTTACAGCCTGCGATTCAGATTTTGTCCTAGCCCCAAGCACCCATTGAAGCAGGCAGGCTGTGGCGGATCAGCACCCAATTGGCCGGGGGCTGCCCAGCTTGAGGCCGGCGGTAGCTGATCAGTGACACCTGTAGGTGTCTCCCACCGTCAGAGGCAACGCGTGGCGCCCCATATCTACGCCAACTGACAAGGACGTATAACCCGTAACAGTTGCTTTGATTCCGAGACCGGTTAAGACCAAGGATGGAGTTATTGCCTCTCCATAGCACAAAGCCTGGGCTAAAATAAAGAAACCATGTGTTGCCCATGCAGCATGATCCCTCTCTCGGCCTGCTTAGTTCACTCCAGAGGAAAGTTAACACCTATACATCTGGAACAAGACAAGCTGCAGAAGCTGCCGGATCAGCAAAGCAATGATCTAACTGTCAGCCTGTCGGAGCTTTGATCCTAGACCAGCTGCCAACCAAGGCTTAGGGCCTGGTCTGCCCTGCCATGACTTATTTTGTCGTTGGGTTGCAATTCCTCGAACCAGGATAAGGCTTGTATCCTCCCAATTGCGCTCCTCCGCCTGAAGCCGTTGGCACAATGTGGGGTGTCGGGTTTGGTAGGCACCGCCCAACATTCGGCGCTGACAGAAAGCAGGTAGTACCGTCTACTGTCATACGGTAGCTCAGTCATATCTGACTAAGACCTGACTGACATATTCATATATATATATATATATATATATATTGTTCAAATATGCGCACCAACTACAAGCAGTAGTGATGAAGAAATACACCTTGTGTACGATGAAGAAGACAAGGCGATGTCTCAAATTAAATCACAAGATACACAATAATACTTGGTGATGTTAATGCAAATGTTGTAAAAAAGAAGAAAAATGGTGGAATTATGGCTTAGGTGCACATAATGAAAGAGGAGAGTAGCTAATAGAATAGGCAAATATCAATGATTTGTTCATTGGGGACACATGGTTTAAACACAATAAACGACGACTGTCAAATGGAAAAGCCCTGATAAGACAATACAACTAAATTGACTACATACTTAATAATAACAGGTTTATAAATGTGTTAATATAAAGACAATATCAGGTGCTGATTGTAATAGTGATCATGTACCACTATATGGCACAATAAAAGAGAGGCTGAAAAAAAGAAAATAACATGTTTAAGAACATGAGACTTAATAAAGAGGTTGTGAAGATAGATAAAGAAATTCGAGAACAATACAGAATGATTGTGAAAAATAGGTACGATTCAATAGCCCAAATACAAAATATAAACGAACAGAGGGAAATGGAGCAGAAATATATCAAATAAACCACTGATCATTTTGTGGCACTAAAAGGACCAAATGCCATCATAGGGAATACAATGTGGCACCAGATGATCACTTGGTAGCGAAAGAGTTAAGGGACTCCTCAAAGCAAAGAAATATAACCGGATAGAAGCCAAAAATGTAAGAAAAAATGGGTGACTGAAGACATATTACAGTTGGTGGCCAAAAGACACCAGGGTAAAATGAGAAACAAAAATACAACGAGATAAATAAAGAAATCAGAAATCATTGTGTGAAGGAAAAGAAATTTGGTTAAACGAGCAGTGCAAGAACATTAAATTAAATGACATTTAAGAAACCTAAAAACACATTGTTTAAAATCAAAACCAGGAAATATATTACTGGAGGAAGATGATGTAATGAAGAAGTGAACTGATTGTTAAAGAGAATGATTTGATGGAGAAAGGGCAGCATTAACAGAAGAAAGTATCTTAGAAGGCCCGACTATTCTAAAAGAAGAAGTCGCTAACGCTGTCAAACATATGCAAACAGGAAAAGCAGCTGGGTCACATGGAATCACAATAGAAGCATTAGAAGTAATGGGATAATTTGGAGTAGGTATATTAACTAAAATGTTGAATGTTATTTACAGCAGTGGATATATGCCAAGCGATATGCTGACATCTGTATTTATAACCATACCAAAAAGAACAGGAGCAATTGAATGCGAAGATTTTCGTACGATTAACCTCATAAATCATGGTACTGAACTTCTACACATAATTATAATGAGAAAAGCAAGAAGGACAATAAAAATTGATCGAGAAAGCATAGATATGTGTAAGGAAAGGGTACACACAGTGCAGTATATACATTACGGGCATTATAAGAAGGATCAATAGAGACACAGAAAGACATATATGTGTGCTTCATATCTCATCTCATCATGTTCCTCTTGTACCTTGCGGTGTAGAAGTAAGGTATAAACGGCGGGAGAGTACCCGCTTATGGGCTTCATGTGTCGATATGCCCATGGACTCTGCTATTCCCTGCATCCATCAATTACGTGGTCGGCCTCTTCCTTTCCATCTGGTCTGTACATCATTGCTTGTTGTGGTATACTGTTAGTTGGTAACCTCCTTGCATGACCAAGCCATTTGACTTGCCACCTTCTAATAAAATCTAATTAGAATATTTGGAAGATATTAACAGACATGGGAAAGATATAAGAAAAATAAATAAAAAAATGTTTACTGGATCCAAGTAGCGGCAAAAATTGGAAATAATGAAGAAAATTATGATCAAATAAGATGGGAGTACGACAGTGGTGAGTTTTACCAACGGTTCTCTTCTACCTCTATAGCGAAGTAATAATGAGGGCTATCAAAGAGAAGCCATGAATAATGTTTGGAGGTCATAATATAAACAATATACGCAATGCAGATGACACAGTACTGGTGGCAGATAATGGACAAGATCTACAACCATTGTTTGATATTGTAGCAACAGAGAGTGCAAAGAAATGACTCTCCTTGAATAACAAGAAAACAGTAACAATGGTGATATCAAAGAAGAATGTCACACTCAAATGTGAAATAGAGACAGAAAGGAAAATTCTTCACCAAGTGGATAGTTTTAAATACCTAGGGTCATTTATAACACCAGAAGGAAGATGCACATTATAGATTAAGAGCAGAATAGGGCAAGCATTGGCTGCATTTCAGAAAATGAAGACTATGCTATGCAATAAGTCACTATCCTTGAATGTAAGAAAGTGTATTGTGTTGTATGGCTGTGAGTCTTGGAATGTAAATGAGCAAATTATGAATAGAATGGAAACATAGGAAATGCGGTTCCTGAGACGAATGTTGCGTATTCCTTGGACTGCAAAACCAACTAACAAGTATTGCCTGAAAGAGACTAATGACACTAGACAATTATATCAGTCAATCATGTGCCATGCCGGAAAGCGAGGGCGGTCATGACTCACCATTTCACTCGATCATCAGAGTCGTGGATCAGCTCAGTGTTCATGTCTCGTCCATGCAATTGGCCAAGAGATCCAGGTATTTTCCTCTCGGTCTTCCTCTTGGTCTGTTTCCTTCGATCTTGCCAGTTGTCACTAAGTTCTCCAATCTATTTCTTCTCATAACATGTCCAAACAATTTTCACTGTCTACGTCTAATTTCTCTAATCAATTTACGATTTTCATTTCTTTCCTGTAGTACTTGGTCATTTGTTTTTCTGTCTGTCCATGGTATTCTATGGATTTTCCTGAGAAAACACATTTCTGCAGCCATCAGATGTTTTTCAACTTGACTGCACATTGTCCAAGTTTCACATCCATACAAAATAATAGGCTCTATGAATCACCTCAATTATATACAACAATAATAAAGAGGCAAACAGCTGTTTTTTATCACGTGATGAGAAGAGAGGCATTGGAGAACACCGTGACAACTGGAAAGATAAAGGGTAAGTGAGGCAGAGGTAGACCAAAAGAAATGATGCTGGATGGATTGAGATGTTTGCATGGAGGATTGTCAACAAGACCTAGATATGTAGAGACTCATGACCGCCTAAGCCAGTCGGCATAACACTTGCTGATTATACACACACACACACACCCACCCACCCACACACACACACACACACACACACACACACACACACTGATTTAGATATGTGAAAATGTCATCATCATCAAGTGCCGTGCCGGCTGGCGTAGGCGTTCATGGCTCTCCATAGATCTCGGTCTTTGGTTTTCTGGATCAACTCTGGTGCTGATATTCCTCCATGCCACCGTCTCAATCCATCCAGCATCACTTCTCTTGGTCTACCTCTGCCTCTCTTCCCCTCGATCTTTCCAGTTGTTACGATGTTCTCCAATGCCTCTCTTCTCATCACGTGACCGAAGAAAGATGTTTGTCTCTGTCTTATTGTTGTATATAATGTTCTAGTTTCATTAGCCTGTTTCAGGCAGTCGTCGTTAGTTACTCTGGCAGTCCAAGGAATTCGCAACATTCGTCTCAAAATGTAAAATGTAAGAAAATGTAAGACACATAATTTGTGGAAAATTGGCACGATTGAGGGGAAATGAGACAAGGGGAAGCCAGAGAGGAAAATATCTGGTCGATTAAAAAAAACAAAAAAAAAAAACAAACAAAAACAGAATTTCTTCATGTCTACAGGGAATTTGTGAGATGGACAAACATGACCACCATAGCTTATCGGCATTGCACATGATGAAGATAGATGGAATTCAATAATATTGCTATCACTTCCATACCCAGATCTCCTTTAGCTTTAATGTCTCCAACGCTGAAGTTATTTGGCCCCGGAAATATACAATTATTCATGCGTTGCATAACATATTCTACACGTGATTACATTATTGGTGGTCCTTCATACTGATCGTAAATTTGTGTTTCTGATCTACCATCGTCATCATCAATCAATCAATCATGTGCCATGACGGAAAGAAGCGTGGGCTGTCATGACTCGTCATTTCACTTGATCACCGGAGTCGTGGATCAGCTCAGTGTTCCAGTTTCGAACATGCCATGTGGCCAAGCCATCCAGGTATTTACTTCTCGGTCTCGCCCTTGATCTGTTCCCTTCGATCTTACCAGTTGTCACCAAGTTCTCCAATTCATTTCTTCTCATAACATGTCCAAAAATTATTACTGTCTACGTCTAATTTCTCTAATCAATATACGATTTTCATTTGACTCCTGTAGTACTTTGTAATTGTTTCTCCTGTCTGTCCATTGTATTCATTGCATTCTCCTCAGAAACCACAGCTCCAGCAGCCATCAGATGTACCGTCATCATACAACACTTTTATATATAAGTAAGTGTTCTGTGTTCATTAATACAACCCTCTTTGGTTGTCACACAGCTACTTGCTGTGTATTATCTAATGCCTTTTAAATATAGCATATTTATGCACATGGCATTAGTTTCTTTCTGTTGTTCTTCAATATACTTGCTTTGATTATTTAACCATTACAATTTCGCTGCTCTACTTATTTGTAACATCTTAGTACACACTCTTTTATATTTATCTTGCAGGTCAACTGCTTTGACTTTGCTACAATGCAAATACATAAGGGAATGCTGTGAAGATAATTTTGATCACAATGTAGATGGAAGCAATAAGAGAATGTCATTATATATATACCATATACACGTGTAACACTCTGGAGTGAAGACAAGTGTAGAGATGAAAAGAATTGTGATATCAGGGATAACTCAATGACACGATCAGATGAGTCAATTTTAAATCCATAAAGAAATTAAAAGGAAGATATATCTGTTAATAATGAGTGGTGTATACCGGTGCAAATACCTTACTTACCGGGTGGACGACCTGTAGAAAAAAGAAACGCTACATTGTGTGTGTGTGTGTGTGTGTGTGTGTGTGTGGTGTGTGCGTGCGTGCGTGCATGGATGGATGGATGCATGCATGCATGCATGCATGCATGCATGCATGCATGTATGTATGTATGTATGTATGTATGTATGTATGTATGTATGTATGTATGTATGTATGTATGCATGTATGTATGTATGTATGTATGTATGTATGTATGTATGTATGCATGTATGTATGTATGTATGTATGTATGTATGTATGTGTATGTCAGGTCTTAGTCAGATATGACTGAGCTACCGTATGACAGTAGACGGTACTACCTGCTTTCTGTCAGCGCCGAATGTTGGGCGGCGCTTACCAAACCCGACACCCCACATTGTGCCAACGGCTTCGGGCGGAAGAGCGCAATTGTCAGGGTATTAGCCTTATCCTGGTGCGAGGAAATGCAACCCAAAGACAAAATAAGTCATGGCAGGGCAGACCAGGCCCTAAGCCTTGGTTGGCAGCTGGTCTAGGATCGAAGCTCCGACAGGCGGACAGTTAGAGCATTGCTTTGCTGATCCGGCAGCTTCTGCAGCTTGTCTTGTTCCAGATTATAGGTGTCAACTTTCCTCTGGAGTGAACTAGGCAGGCCGAGAGAGGGATCATGCTGCATGGGCAACACATGATCTCTATATTTTAGCCCAGGCTTTGTGCTATGGAGAGGCAATAACCCCATCCCTGGACTCTGCGATCAAGGCAGTTCCAAAATCCGACTACATTTATATGCTCGGTGATTTCAATGCTCGTGTGGGCAAGCACTCGAGTTCATGGCCAGTGTGCCTTGGAAAATACAACATCGGTCGCATGAATGATAATGGGCAAAGGCTGCTGGAGCATTGCACTAGAAATGACCTATGTATTACAAACTCCTTTTTTAAAACAAAAGAGATGCATAAGGTCACATGGAAACATCCAAGATCCGGCCACTGGCATCAGCTGGACTTCATTATCACACGGAGACAACATCTGAACCATACATCATTAACTCGAAGTTACCACAGTGTTGACTGTGATACAGATCATTCTTTGGTTGTTGCAAGGGTTAGACTGAGACCAAAGAGAATCTACACAGCTAAACACAAGTCTAGCCCCAGGATTAATATTACTAACACTCACGATCCTGGAAAGTGCTTTGAATTTCAACAGCAACTTGAAGACGCTTTCAATGATACATCAGAAAATTGTATAGTAAATGATAAATGGAGTAAACTTAAGGAAACTATTTATAAAACTGCGGTAGGGGTTTACGGCACTGTGGATCATAAGAGGCAGGACTGGTTTGCGGCAAACAGCCAGATACTGCAGCCCTTGATTGATAAAAAGAAGATAGCTCTCTTAAGAAACAAGGAAAGACCAACTCGTAACACTCTGAGTGAGCTGAAGCAAGCAAGGAAGGATGTACAAAAGGCTGCCAGGCAGTGTGCGAATGACTATTGGATCAAGTTATGTGAGTCCATTCAAATAGCAAGTGATAAGAGAAACATCAGAAGCATGTATGAAGGGATAAAGAAAGCCTGTGGTCCAATGATCAAAAGAAGTGCACCGCTGAAAACCTTGACTGGAGAAATCATCACTGATAAGAAACAGCAGATGGATAGATGGGTCGAGCACTATTTAGAGCTTTACTCAAGTGAGACCAAGCTAGCGGATGATGCCCTCAACGCCATAGAGGCCCTGCCAACTCTTGACCACCTGGACACACTTCCCACCATAACAGAAGTTAAGTGTGCTATAAATGAGCTTGCATCTGGCAAGGCTCCAGGTAAGGATGGGATTCCAATAGAGGTGATCAGGAGTGGGAAAGACACACTCGCTCTACAGATCCACCAGCTAATAGAGCTATGCTGGCGAGAAGGACAAGTCCCACAGGATCTCAAAGATTCAAACATCATAACGCTGTACAAGAACAAGGGAGATCGGAGCGACTGTAACAACTATAGGGGTATCTCACTTCTGTGTATTGTTGGGAAAGTATTTGCCAGAATTGTACTGCACAGACTTCAAGTCCTGGGAGATCAGGTCTACCCCGAATCACAGTGTGTCTTCCGTCAAAACCGGTCTACCATTGATATGATATTCTCATTGCGACAGATGCAAGAAAAATGCCGGGAACAAAATCAGCCATTGTTTATTGCCTTCATCGACCTCACAAAGGCATTCGATTTGGTCAGTCGTGAGGGTCTGTTCAAAGCACTAAAGAAGATTGGCTGCCCACCAACTCTTCTGTCCATTGTGGAATCGTTCCACACAGGCATGAAGGGTATAATCAAGTTTGATGGCTCAACTTCAGAAGAGTTTGAAATCAAGAGTGGAGTTAAGCAAGGCTGTGTGCTAGCCCCCACCCTCTTTGGGATATACTTTTCACTTCTACTGAAATATGCCTTTCGTGATCAGGATGATGGTATATACATTCACTCACGCTCAGATGGTGGCCTCTATAATGCTCAAAGATTGAAGGCCAAGACCAAAATTAGCAGGGTACTAATCAGAGAGTTGCTTTTTGCGGATGATGCTGCGATTACGACCCACTCTGAGGAAGAATTACAACATCTACTATCTGCATTCTCCAATGCTTGTTCTGAATTTGGTTTAACAATTAACAAAAAGAAGACACAGATTATGTCACAAGGTGCACATGGTGTACCATCAATCTTTATTGACGACGCCGAACTGGAGATAGTAGACCATTTTACATATCTAGGATCAGAGGTAAATAGCAAATTATCCCTCGATCAGGAAATCAACATCAGAATTGGCAAGGCAGCAACAACAATGACCATGTTAGCAAAAAGAGTCTGGGAGAACAGGAAGCTTACTGCTAAAACAAAAGTCCTCGTCTACCAAGCCTGTGTCCTTAGTACTCTTCTTTATGGCAGTGAAACCTGGACAACTTACTCACACCAAGAGAACAATTTAAACAGCTTTCATATGCGGTGTCTGCGAAGAATTCTTGGTATTAAGTGGCAAGACAAAATCACAAATACTGAAGTATTGGAAAGATCAGGTTGTGTGACAGTTTATTCCATGCTCAGTCTTCGTAGACTTAGATGGATAGGACATCTTAAGAGGATGGATGATGGTAGAATACCAAAGGATATCTTTTTTGGTGAATTACAGATGGGTAAGAGATCTCAGGGTCGGCCTCTACTACGATACAAAGATGTATGTAAGCGGGACATGATTGATACAGGCATTGATAATGCACATTGGGAGCAAGTCGCCGCTGAACGTGTTGCATGGAGGGCAAATATCAGGAATGGAATACAGTCAAAGGAGAAAATTATTGCAGAAAAGTCACACACCAAGCGTTTGAGACGTAAGATGGTGCATGATGGTGGAAATGACCACGTGTTCACATGCACCCACTGTGAATGGACATTTACAGCGCAAATTGGCCTTATCAGTCACACTCGCTACCGCCATAGTTAAAAGTTATTATGCCTTTTTAGAGCACAAACTGTCGTTTGTCAAGACGGCAAGGTTCCAATGATATGTATATATATATATATATATATATATATATATATATATATATATATATATATATATATATACATACACACACAAGTGGATGATAAACAATTAATTAATGAAGCCTATTAATCGCTACTAAACGATATACGCATATGCTGGTGACACGCAGACAGTTTATTACATAGAAATAAAAGAAAACCCACTGACATCCACATGCCTATGTAACAGAAAACCGTGTGCATAATATGAACTGACAGAACCCACCATACAGAAGATATAATGCATGAATCACCATAATAAAACATACATTTATGCAAAGAAAACCACATATCATTTGTAAATATAATGAAAGTCAAAAATACTCTAAAATAATAATATACACTGATCTGACGAGAGACAACCCGGCACAGGATTTTGTTCCAAGACAGACAATGCCCAAAGCAACACCCAGCCGACCCGTCGGATACCTCCTAGAAAATATACTGTGCACAAAGAGAAAATTGTTTGCAATACCTCCCTAACTCAGAGAAAATTCGCAACAATCCCTATCAACCAAAAAAACTAGACACCATACAAATACACAGACAATTATACCATAACAACACTCATGGCAATCAAGGACAATACCAACAAAATAGTCAATTACAACAGGGTGGCGGCCACAACTCAAAGTACCTAGCTGTATTTAGTAGTTTCCGAAAATAGCCTGGATATGTGTGGTGTACAGCACTGCATCAAATTGTGGGCCCTTCTTCTGCTGGAACTATAGCATTTTCGTTGCGTTTTGGGAAGACGATAATAACATTTGAAGGTCAATGACAGTTTGTCTGCTTGGCTGCTGTCTCCTTGAACCTGATGGTACTGATTCACCTTTGCCGAAAATGTTGAAGATGATGATGAATGTCCAGCGCTTTGAATCTGTATATTTTGGC
Organism: Cepaea nemoralis; assembly: GCA_014155875.1. Lineage (NCBI taxonomy): Eukaryota > Metazoa > Mollusca > Gastropoda > Stylommatophora > Helicidae > Cepaea > Cepaea nemoralis. The sequence goes on along the minus strand of JACEFZ010019038.1, from coordinate 31,387 downwards.
AGATAAATTTGATATCTGATTGTCTACTGTTGAATGTTTCTTGCTGGTTGACATGATGATGACGAGAACAGAACGATGGGAACAACGAAGAAGCATAAACTCCTGATTTCACTGCTACACAGCTGATAATTTGTTTACCATTGCGACCTACTTTCTCATTCACTATATGTCCCGCTGTAAATGACCTGGGGAAAAAACTTGCCACTCACGGCTGTTTTCTGAAACATGTCCACGGCTGTTAGATGTTTCTACATAAAGAAATACTCGCTGTTCTGCAACAGTCTTTAATTCGTTCTAGTTTGATTCGGCAGAACAACAAATGTCACTTAACTGCATGCTACAATTCGCCTTACATCTCCCCTGGATACAGCCTTGAGTCCAAAGGTCACCTCAGTCTGAGTATACCTCTGTACTCTAATCGTCTTTTTCCGAACACGACTGAAGTCTCACTCAGCCACTTACTGCACTTGCTCAATTGTCTTCAAAACACGCAGTAATCCGCTTTGTTCTCATAGTGCTTATTCCTTTAACGTCTCCCTCGGCGAGGTAATATGTGGTAATGTATCGCGTATCACCGCAGAACGATGTCTCACCACCCTCGCTGTGTATTCGTGTATCTACGTGCGCTGACTCGTTTCTTGACTTGTGAATTGTGTGATAGTCGTCTGCTAGTCAACCCACTGCTGACCTTAGAAACCAGAATGTTCTGCTGTGTTATTCTACCGGCGCTGGCTTCTCATTTCGTTGATGAATTTTCTTCTGTTTCTACTATCACAGTGGTGTTCATGCCGTTGTTTTATAGATGCAGTTTTGTCTCATATTCCGAAGGACGAGCCTTCCAGATATATCTCTATATGTCACAAAGTGGTTATGATTGACACTAAGAAGTGTCTATAGTTGTCTAGAGGATGACTATGTAAATGTTGTACTGAACATCGAAGGCCAGGCGGCGCACATGATCTTTTAATTAGAACACAAATGACGTAACACTACTCAGGAACACTTCAGCTTAGAACTATATCCACATATATTGCTTCTTCGCAGTAAAAGCGATCTCCTATAACACTTTAGCACAATAAATCTTGGCTGAGATTTCCTCCTCAACCCAACAGCGACTAACTGGCTCGTATCCTAAACATAGCCCAAACACTATACCTGCTGACAGCCTGGTTAAGTCTCCCAATCCATAGCCCCATAATTACAATCACTGAGAGCACAAGGCGATTTCTCTCTACCTCTGCCACAATTCAACCCCCCCCCCCCCTAATTTACCTAGCCTGGGCTCATTATTTGCTGATCCCAGAAATCCAAAGAACCATTATTTAACTTCTTTAACCCCACTCTAAATTCCTCCAACATGCCGTTTCAAGGTTTCTCTTTATCTCTTAGTTTGCTCTAATGTTATCGCATCTCATTAGTGACCTCCTCTTAGCATGTACATGTTCGAGTCGTCCTTGCGTTGGGTCTTACCATTGTTCTCGAGTTTCTTAATCAACTTCTCTGACCGCACTTCCACTCTACTCTCATGTATTCTTATGCGTCTTCGTGACTAAGCCTGACATTTCACTTATGCATACTCTATTGTAATTCGGGCCCATCTTAGTATATTAATTCCTATCTCCTTATTCTTGACCTAACATCCGTCTCATTCTTATCTGATCCAGTTACCCTTGCTGGCATTAGCAAATTTCTAACTAGTCCGATAACCCTAGATGTGCATAAATATACGCACGTTTGTTTATATATATATATATATATATATATATATATATATATATATATATATATATATATATATATATATATATGGTAGCACTAGACTCGAGATTCGCTCTCGTTTGAGCTCGTCAGTAGTGCATATCCCATACCGGACACGGAAACAAACCCCGGATCACTGGCGTGTGAAGCGGGTGTGTAACCACGCGCCAGACGCTGGACACGGCCAAATTATCATAACAGAATACCACATCGTCACCCATCGTAGGCTGTAGCTCAAGATTCTCCCGTCAATCGACGTGGATCCGAAAGATCAGGCCTTCTCACTGGCAAGGCACACCAGGTCGCCTTAAGTCCAACAAGCAATAATCAAATTGATTTATTTGGTTGTTTCGGGTATTGATATTTAAATATTGAACAAAACCCACTACTGGCAACGCTGATCGCCTTAGGTTCATACCAGAATGCGACTAGCGTTGCCAGTAGTAGGTTGTGCTCCATATTTAAATCGCAAATGATCATGAGCATTGTATAACAGTGCAATAACTTAACTTACCGATGCCGGGACCTTAGAAAATAAAAACGCTGATTTATAAGAATGTATGTGTGTATGTATGTATGTATGTATGTATGTATGTATGTATGTATGTATGTATGTATGTATGTATGTATGTATGTATGTATGTATGTATGTATGTATGTATGTATGTATGTATGTATGTATGCATGCATGCATGCATGCATGCAATGTGAGCATGCATGCATGCATGCATGCATGTATGTATGTATGTATGTATGTATGTATGTATGTATGTATGTATGTATGTATGTATGTATGTATGTATGTATGCATGTGTGTGAGTGTATGTATGTATGTGTGTATGTGTGTATGTATGTATGTATGTATGTATGTATGTATGTATGTATGTATGTATGTATGTATGTATGTATGTATGTATGTATGTATGTATGTATGTATGTATGTATGTATGTATGTATGTATGTATGTATGTATGTATGCATGTATGTATGTATGCATGCATGCATGCATGCATGGCCCTTGTCGTATTTTAGTTTAAGTTATGCTTGGGCAGCTTCGACTGTACTGTCGATCTTCCACTTCTTCCCGTTTTGAGTGCGGGTTGTTAGATACTATGGAGACTGTCGCAGTATCATCGCGAGTCTCGCTTTTCAGAGGTGGAAATCCTCCATGAAGGACAAAAACGGGAGTGTGTATTTTTGTTTAATTTTGGCACAAAGTAGTGCAGCTTTACATAACAGATTTATGACACATGCATGACATTGCGGCGATTAGCCTTCATCAGCAAACAAACACATTCACAAACACAACATATAGTCAAGGAGATCTCCTGTGACTACATCAAAAGCTGACGACAAGACAAGAAGAACAACATGATAAAAAAATTAAAGCAATGAAGAGAAAATGAGAATAAGTTAATAAATCTAACACGCAGATATTCACATATAACGATTAACAGAAGAAGAAGATAACAGAAGAAGATGTACACTTAATTGCAGTTGTAAACATAGTGAAAATATGAAGGACAATTGATGGCTAATCGCCGCAACGTCCTGTATGTGTCGTAAATCTGTTATGTAAAGCTGCACTACTTTGTGTCATTTTATATTGTTTACATTATCACACTTTACCGCAGTTCCACCCAATTTTATTCATTTTTTTTTATTTTGGAGACTATAACGCAACATTTGCGAGATCTCGTGGTGATCAATTCATTTCCTTATCGATACACTTATCTTCATGTCAATGGCATCCATCGCTCTCTTGCCTACCTCGTAAATTAATAGCGCCCATAAGAGTTTCGGAACCACCATGAACTGGAGACATCATAATTACTTGACCGACATCACTGAACAATCTTAGCACCACTCTGTTAACGATGATCGACAGGTGTCTTGATTTCCGCGAATGGAATCTCATCCTGCACCAGCAAATCAGATCTCCTAGTGTGATTGTTGTTTGTCCATCAAGAATGATGATGACCATTCATTTCATCCAGTGGGGTTAAAGGTGTGGAGCCGTGGGTTCTAAGATGACTGATAAGGCCTATTTTGGCTCGAAATGTTCTTTAGCAATGTGGGCAAAGAATGCTTGACGTCTCTGGAGGAGGATTTCCTGCAGTGGTTTTTCTGTCCTGCCTTTTCTTCACAAGCTCTTGCAGTCCTGGTTGCCTCACATATGACTGCACCTTTGCGCAATGATGCACGCCACGAATTTCGGTCTCTGGCTGCAGCCTCCCAGGTGTCATGATGAATTCCAAAAGCATTCAGTGAAATTTTCAGAGTGTCTTTAAAACGTTTCCTCTGGCCACCTTGGGAGCGTTTACCACAACGCAGTTCGCTGTAAAAAATTCGTTTAGGGAGCCTGTGATCTGGCATGCGAGTCAAGTGACCAGCCCAGCGAATCTGATTTTTCATCAGTAGAGTGTGGATACTGGGCATGGATGCTCTTTCTAGGACTTCAGTGTCTGGAATCTTGTCTTGCCATTTAATCTTCAGTAGCTTCCTTAGTGTCACCAACTGGCTGGTGGTAGATCCCAGATGGGCAACCACTCAGCCAAAATCATTTTCTTCTACTGGTGGTTAGTTCTGGATGTAGTTTGAGATCCCCTAACTCTGTCAGAAGGGACTAATTACCACTGACTAATCCCAGAGAGAAAACGTGGAACAAATGTCTGTTATGCTGATTTAAGACACTGTCCCTGATACTCAAGAAAACAGCCAAGAAGTGGCTCGTTGAAGATAGAATATATCTATATAGTTTTGGCTGTACTTGGTATCACCAGAAGTGTGAAAGGAGGAGTTAAGACATGCAACGTAATCTGGTTACTTATGACTGCATAGGCAAGATACCTCCCGGACATAGATTCCTACTTCTGGACAATATGTGTGAACCCCCACTAAATGTTCTCCAAATGTGTGTACATATTTAAACTACACAAACATTTATCAACATTTAGAATGTATACAGACAACTTGAGTTTAAAATACAACAACTGTGTTTATTATTGCTATTGATGATCATATGATGATGATGATTATATTATGGTATACGTAACTCATCTAGGCTGAAAAGCTCAGAAGCACATAGGCCATGCTTCCCCCAGTGAGACGCAGTTCACTGTCAGATTGAAGGAGTCCAAATTGGTCCCTCACAAGGCTAAGTCACTTCCTGATATGAGTTGTTGACTGTCCATTGCTCCTAAGAGATCTGGAATGAAACGAACGGAGATGGGTAGTATCTATGTCTACACATCTCAAACACATATGTCTATACATTCATATAAACATACATTCAAGTCATAATATATGATGGTATGATGATAGATGATGGCATGTTACATAAACATATATCAGTTCTAAATAAATAAATATATATGTATATATTCATAAAACTATTTAGAACATCTATAGCTTAAAACATACATATTCATCTATCATCATACCATCATATATTATGACTTGAATGTATGTTTATATGAATGTATAGACATATGTGTTTGAGATGTGTAGACATAGATACTACCCATCTCCGTTCGTTTCATTCCAGATCTCTTAGGAGCAATGGACAGTCAACAACCCATATTAGGAAGTGACTTAGCCTTGTGAGGGACCAATTTGGACTCCTTCAATCTGACAGTGAACTGCGTCTCACTGGGGGAAGCATGACCTATGTGCTTCTGAGCTTTTCAGCCAGATGAGTTACGTATACCATAATATAATCATCATCATCATATGATCATCAATAGCAATAATAAACACAGTTGTTGTATTTTAAACTCAGTTGTCTGTATAATTCTAAATTGTTATAAATGTTTGTGTAGCGTAATCAAGTACACACCTTATATCATTTAGTGGGGGTTCGCACATATTGACCAGAAGTGGGAATCTATGTCCGGGAGGTATCTTGCCTATGAAGTCATAAGTAACCAGATTACGTTGCATGTCTTAACTCCTCCTTTCTCACTTCTGGTGATACCAAGTACAGCCAAAACTATATAGATATATTCTATCTTCAACGAGCCACTTCTTGGCTGTTTTCTTGAGTATCAGGGAGAGTGTCTTAAATCAGCATAACAGACATTTGTTCCACGTTTTCTCTCTGGGATTAGTCAGTGGTAATTAGTCCCTTCTGACAGAGGTAGGGGATCTCAAACTACATCCAGAACTAACCACCAGTAGAAAAAAATGATTTTGGCTGAGTGGTTGCCCATCTGGGATCTAACACCAGCCAGTTGGTGACATATTGGTCTGCTCGTCCGCTATAGAATCCGGGAGTACACCCTAGAAAACTTTGGTACGCGTCCAAGATATTGGTCTGCTCGTCCGCTATAGAATCCGGGAGTACACCCTAGAAAATTTTGGTTCGCTTCCGACTTATTGGTCTGCTCGCCCGCTATAGAATCCGGGAGTAAAACCTAGAACACTTTGGTTCGCTCGCAAGGAACGAACCTATTTCAAATCTGTTAGTCTGGTATTATTCCGGTCTTGCCCATGGATAGAACCTAGGTCATTCTCACTTACATTCTTAGCAGCATTAGTTAGGTATAATGTATTTCTAATGCAATAGCTTGCTTGATTGTAGGCGAGATTTTGACAAATTAGGACTTCTCATCCATGATAGAATCAGAGAATAAATTCTAGAGTATTGATTTTCATAAACCATTCTTTCATTCTTCACCCATTACATTTGCTAAGTATTAACTTAGGAATTTGTTTCTAGGGAAGTCTGTAGATTTTAAATAACTTGTTAAAAAGTTAATAACGGATAATATTATATGAGTTAATATACATCATTCACCACTGTAGAATTAATAATCACAGTAATTAGTGATATTAATTAGTTTATTGATGACTTGCTTGATCATTTTTTGATTACATGCTTTATCATTTGATTTAATCATGAATAATTTGATAATGCATAATTACTTCAGTGTATGACAGACTGCTTTGCATCAACTTTCTCACTCAAATTCACCACTGTCATTCTCATAGCAGTGTCAGTTCCTCTTGTCACTATCCTGCTCTAGCATAAATCTAACTAGCTCTGTGTAGGGTAATAATATAATTACTTACCTGAGTTTAAGCTGAGAAGAGATCATGGATGCACGCACAGATTTCTTAGAGTCCAATAGAGGATGGGGCATAAGGCTCAGCTTAGTAGGAGAGAAGCTAGAACTATTTATTAGAGATGAAATGGATTGGTGGGACAAAGAAGATGAGCAGATGATGAAAAGACTTGCAGAATTAGAAACAGATATGCGTCACAAAGCTGAAGAAGATGAGATTAAGAAGAAGCAAATTGAAATACTGAACATGGAGGAATCTACCAGCTCGATTGAGGAAAAGCCAATCACTCAACCCGAAACTCTGATAGAAAGCGGGGAAGCTGACCGTCACAAAGAAGAGGCACGCATTCTTTCGCAAATCCCCGTGGCTCAGAAAAACAAAACCTTGCACACAGAAAGGAAGATGCTTCCCTCAATTCCGAAAAATAAACGGAATATGGAAAAATGTACCCAGGGTACAGTAAACAGTCACAAATGTGAAAAATGTTTACACCACAATAAAAGCGGATTAGCTGGCTTGGCAACCCAGCAATCTCAGGAGCTTCCTAAGACTTCCCAAAGGAGAAAAGTCCAGGAGGAGGAGGACCTGAGGAAAACTATTAAAGAGATCGAAGGCGAGATCTTACCCGATTCTCTTATTCCCTTCAGTTCAGATAAACTAGGAGTGGAAATGAATTCAGCTGAGACTGGAATGGATGTAAAACAGGATTCCAGTGTTTCTTTCTATGTGGCCACACAAGATGAAACAATTATCTGTATGAATTACTTATCTCAGGTGGGAGATGACATTGAAAATGACACCCCACAACATTCACTTCTATTGGATTTGGCACAAGAAAACCAGACCAGGGAGAGAATACCTCAATTGGACTTGGCACAAGAGAGCCCAGCCATGGAGGACAAACAAGACACGGAGGAGAAATCTTACAATGTCAGTATCTTGGAGTCTTTCGAAAAGGAAACTCAAGATACACAAAGCATTCATGTAGGTTATACCACGGACTCTGATTCAGGGACGATAAACATGTCTGCTAACAACACAGAAGAAAATACTTCTTTGGACAGGATGAAGGTAATACCTATCATCAACACAGCTGAAGCTAATAGGGGATCACAAATGATGGACTCTGCAGCGGAACAAAACCGGAGCGGTTGGTATACTCAACACTCAGGACCTTGTTTACCTTTCACTTCAACCAATGTTGGATGGGGAGAACAGCTGTTTATGTATACTTCTACAAGGAGTGATACAAATTCACAGTTCTTGGGGAACAACATGATTTCTCAAAGCTGGACAACTTCTACTAGCCTTATACTTTCAAACACAGATTCAAAATGGAACTCTGTTGAAGAGGAACGCACCTGGATAAAGAATTATCGAGGGAAGAAAACTCTTAAATCAGGAGGGAGTAAACGGACGCCCTGCCAAGAAAGAGGCAAGGATGAGTTGAATGCACATCATAAAATTATGATGTTTAGCAAATTTCCTGCCAAAAGGAGGAGATTAAAGGATTTTATGATCTTTGGCCACGGAGGAAAAGAAAATGGAGCAACATTACTGCGACCAATTCTTTTAAGAAAACACTGATGGCACTTCCTCTGCTTATAGGACAAGGGCCAGAAACTGAGTGGACAATAACAGTCTCTCTGCGGCGCAGGAGAATCTTGTTATACATTTTGCATTTTCCCGGCTGGGAAAAAGTAAAACCTCCAGAGGACAGGTAATTACCGAGCAATAGCACGGAAATCCAACATAAAACCAGGAGCAAAGATTTGCAAGATTTATCCTGGGAGAATGGACATGGGATGTCTTTTTGGACTCACCGGACAACCCACTGCCACAAGGAATATTGGAAACCCAGACTTGGAGGCAGTTCTAGAAGGGAGATAACTTAGATACATTCTTGAATGCTGCCGAGGCTCTGTTATAGGCTTCATTAATGAACCTACTTAAATTGGGAAGCTATGTGACGGGACAGCCCCGGCGGCATCCGAATGACACAAGTTTGAAAGGAATTAAAGAGCCCACAAGAATTATTCTATCATTCTCTATGTAAAAGAATAATTGTCCACCAGAAAATAAAATAGTCCCCAACCAAGGAATAAGGAAAAACTAACAGAGATTGCAAACAAGAGAAAATTACATTTTGACCACGCACGCCCCATCATTTCTGTAATGCTAGGTCTGAGAAAGCTTTGATGTCCAGATCAAAAGTAACACCCAGACACCACGGCACCAGTCGGCGGGCGCTATCAAAGGTTGAAAACTCACTGTTTTCAGATGATACATCGCGGAGCCAGTCAGTTGAGATTGACGTGTTAGTTTAGAATCCTGCGGTCGGAATAGGGACTGATACCTAACACCTTACGGTTAACATGACCTAACGTGTAAACCAGCCACGGGAGAATGGGAGATAAGAGGGTCAGCCAGACCCGTCTGAAATGTGTGATCCAAAGACGGCAATTAGGACCAGATGCTTAACACCTCACTGCAATACGCAGCAAAGTAGGAACACAGGGCTGACACATTTTGCCAGCAACCCAGGAAGGCGGGTGTTAACAGCAGATTGGAAGGTAATGACGCAACTGCATTGCCGCCAAAGCATGTTTCATTGTTTCAGGCGTGGGGGGGGGGGGGCATCGGTCAGTTTGATTGACATATGAAACTACCCTTCACAGGAAAGGAGGAGGGGTGAGAAGAGTTTAGGACTTAATCCATCCCGTCATCGTACATGGAAAAACATGGAAAAGTTAATTAATAGGGGAGATATTAATTAGCCAACGTGAAAACTAGCCAGGGCTGAAGAGAATAAAACTACATGCATGGCCAGCAAGACTTCAGACGCAAATTTACAATAGCATTCTTATGATACCTACTGGAGAAATATTAACATTTCGTTCTGTTGGACTTCTGTACGAAGTCGTATGACAGGATTTCCTAGCTATAACCCAGGTAATACCATTACTCTGATTAGTTTGTCTGCTAGTCTGAAGGCTTGTGTAGTTTCCTGTTTCTACATATTCTCCCAAACTTTACACTCGTGGATTTTCTTTGTACTTAATGTTCCAGTTTCTAGATTTACTATTACACTGTGAACTTTATCTTCTTCTTTCATTCACCACTTGGTTGTCTGATTTGTTGTATGTGACAATTTGGAGAAATCCATTATCCAAGCTACATGAGCGTGTGGCTTATTCATGTACAGGAGATGCATTTAGATTCATCCTGTATGATGTTAAACATTGGGGAGACTGACTACTTAGGAGAAATTCCTGAGAGCTACCAGTCTCTTGATAGCGTCCAATTAACATTGATTATTTGGACCAACACTTTGAGTGCCTTCCAAGATTATGGTGAAACCACTTGGTTTGAGGAATGGCACCAGTTCACCTTGTCTGCATGATGTCTGCATGAGGACAGACATGACTTAGGACATTCAATATCCCAGACAGATTCAGGGAAGGCATTTAAGGCACTGTGAGTTCAATCCAGATGATTCATTCCTCTTCTTCAGGAGCTGGGTGTCTTGACAAGAATTCCGCTCCAACATTTTCCTTCCCAGGAATATACTCCACTGTGAAATTGTAGGGTTGAAGTTACAACGACCACCCCATCAAACGGGCGTTGAGCTTCTGAGAAGTAGCCAGGAACATCAAGGGCTGATGATCCGACTGGACCCGAAACTGAACTCCATACAAATAGGGCTGAAATGTTTGCACGGCCCATACGAGAGACAAGCACTCTCTCTCTCGACGGTCGAATAATTCCTCGCAGCCTGGAGTAGTTTCTTGCTTGCGTATGCCACAGGTTTCAAAACCGAAGCATCGTCTTTCCCTTCCTGTAACAGGGCTGCCCCAATCCAATCCCACTCGCATCCGTTCTCAACACAAATGGTTTGGAAAGGTCAGGGAGGTGTAAACAGGTTTGCTGACCAAGGCCTCTTTTAACTGACTATAGGCAGTCTCACATTCTGGTGTCCAGATGATTTGGTCCTGGAATCCCTTTTTCAAGGTTTCCTCAATGGAGCTCCCAGTTCAGTGAAATGTGGGATAAATTTGTTGTAGAACCCACACAACGAGAGAAAGGATCGCACGTCCTTCTTCGTTTTTGGCCTTGGAGCACTTCTGATTTTCTCCAGGTTCTTTTCTTCTGGGACAATGTGTCCTGGAGTGATGGTGTGACCTAGAAATTCCAGAGTCTGGTAACCAATCATGCACTTGGTTGGGCGAGCGGTAAGCCCTGCTTCCCTGAGCCTATTAAAAACTCTCTCCAAGGATTGCAAGTGGTCATCCAAGCTGTCACTGGAAATCAGAATATCATCCATGAATGAGATGATGGACGGATCCTGTAAAGGATCAAGTAAAGTCCTCATCATGCGAGTAAACACATTACTGAATCCAAAAGGCATGACCTTGAATTCGTAGTGTCCACTGGGTGTACTGAAGGCCAGCAGTGATCGAATCTCCGGTTTGACTGGTATCTAATAGTACCCCCGACTCAGATCCACCTTTGAAAAGTACCGAGCCTTATCGAGCCTAGCGAATAACTGAGTTGGATTCGGCAAAGGTTCCACCTGAAATTGTCTATGACTGTTCAGAAGTCGGTAATCTATACACAACCGGTGTTCTCCACTTGGTTTGCGTAACAAAACTACCCCCGCATTGTATGGGGATGTGGATGGTGCAATCACGTCATTCTCCAACAGTTTCTGTATTTCCTCCTCCAGGGTCTTTTCTTTAGAGAATGGCACTGGGTAAACCTTTTGGCGAACAGGCTCCTGTGTGGTCAAAGTCATCTCGAACTCAACCAACCTCGTTCGTCCTGGTTTATCAGTCAGTATCTCCTTATGAGACTCGAGAACCTGGGTAATCTTTTCCCTCTCCTGGGAGGTCAGATCAGGGTTCACTTTTACATCCTTGTAGGTTTTTCTGGTGTACCATGGGATATTCCCTGCCCTCGTTGGTTCCCACTTCAGTCTGCACTGCATCTGCCATTGCCATGAGGTGAGCTGCTTTGTCTCCGGATCTCTCCTCGTATTTCCTCAAGAGATTGATATGGAAAAACTTTGACTTTCCCCGGATCCGGATCTGATAGTTGGTTCTGGATATCACCCTTTCCATGGGAAATGGTCCTTGCCAACCTATCTCCAGTTTGTCGTTTCCCGTTGGGAGTAGCAACAAGACTTTGTCTCCCACCTCCAGAGATCTGTCTTTAGACCTACGTTTGTAGTAAGCCGCATGTCTTTTTCTGGCCTTTTTCAAGTTTTGATTCGCCAGAGTCCATCCCTTGGGGAGTTTTTCTTTCAGTTCCTCCACGTATTTATAGGAAGAGATCACTTCTTCTGACGTCCCCTCTTCAGTCCAACTTCTCAACATGGCTTCCAACGGTCCTTTGATTGGACGACCAAACAGCATCGTAGCGGGTGGTAGTCCTGTTGAGCCATGAGGAACTTCCCGATAGGAAAAGAGTGCTGCTGGGATATATTCATCCCACCTATCAGGTTTTTCCTGTGCCAGTTTCCTAAGCATTGTCATCAACGTGCCGTTGAAACGCTCTACTTGTCCAGTGGCTTGAGGGTGGTAAGGGCTAGTATGTATGTGGTTAGAGTGGAACACCCTAAATACCTCCTCCATGAGTTTTCCACAAAACTGGGACCCATTGTCCGTCAGAATTTGATCAGGAAAGCCTAATCTGGTAAAGGCCTCCATCAGTGCGTCCGCCACTCGTTTCGAGTCAATCGTGGTCAATGGTATGGCTTCACCCCACATTGTACAGCAATCCACCATTGTGAGAATATACATGTTCCTCTTCCTAGCCCTGGGAAGTAGACTCACGATATCGATGGCTACCCTCTCGAAAAGAGAGTTCATGATGGGCATCTCACCCAAGACCACCGGTGCTGTCCAGTGTTTCGGTGCCACCCTCTGGCACTCAGGGCATGACTTCACATACCGACGCACATGCTCTGTCATTCCCGGCCAATAGTAATGGCAGGAAATTCGCTGCATGGTGGCGGCAATACCCATATGCTCATTAAAGGAGATGGTATGCCCCATATGAAGAATCCGGGACTGGTGAGCTTTCGGGACGACCAACTGACCGTATAGGTTGTCTCCCCTTCCGGCTCTCCTGTAGAGTATCCTATTCTTCATGTAGTACTGCCCCCGTCCTGGTGGATCAGCAATTGTCTGCAGCTTTTTGTAGCAAGGACGTAAAGTAGCATCCTCACTCTGGGCAGTTCGTAGCTCCCCCGGCATTGGGTTAGTCACAATTGCTTCTGCCTCTTCCGTTCTCGTCTAAGAGCGAGTCTGTATTGCTCCCATATGGATTGGATCTCTGGGCATTCCCAGAAAGACATACCGGCAACCGAGGATGACGGGGAAAATGGGATCGGTCAATACAGCGGCCTTGATTGTGCCGGTGACATACCTTCACCGAATCTCCACGTTAGCAATGGGCAACTTCATGGCCACAGCACTCTTCTGTATCTCCATGGTTTCACCTGTGAATTTTTCTGGGTGTACCAGATCCGCAGAAATCACGGCCTCCCCGTCCAGTCCTGTGTCGTACAAACGCTCCACTTGACGACCGTTAACCTCTACCAATTCCACTACAGGTGGTTTTTCCTGGTCTGGAATCTCTTCCTCGGCCTCGACCTGTTCAGTGGGCTCCACCTTAAGTCTCCCGGAGCACCCGATGAATTGAGAATCTCCTGACTTTCCCCTGCAGTCAATAGCATTGTGCGTGTTTGACTTGCATTGGTTGCACCATTTCCCTGTCCTAGATTTTCTAGTGCCGGACTTGAGTGAGCTCTCCTGGTGGCGAGCTTCCTTGTTGACCTTGGCATTTTCTGTGACAACCTCCTTGGAAGTCACTTGACATGCTGCGAAGTGAGGGCTCTTAGCCTTCGATTTGCAACCCCTCGTATTGTGAGAGGGTGACTTACAAATTGAACACCACTTCTACGACCACGGTCGTTTTGGTGTAGAGCTTGAAGTGCTCTTGCTTCCCTCCTTCGTCTTCTCTGAACTATCCTCTGAGTTTTTACATAAGGTTCCCCCTTTTTGGTTCCTGAGTTTTTGGCTTTCCTCCTGTCCTGTTTCTCCTGACTTTTGGTGTTGGTGGAAAGGTTTTCCCCTGCCTCCCCATGTACCTCGACGAACCGTTCTGCTAATTTTGTCACGAGGTCAATATGTTCCGCTCCTTGTTCTCCCAGGAATGTCCTGAGAAGTTTCAACATTTGCTTCTTCATCTGGTCGACCACCATGAGCTCTTCCAGTCTCTTACAGTCATGCGCGAACCCAGCTAACTCCATCCACTTATGGAGATAGGATTTTAGACGCAAACTGTAAGCAGGCAAACAACTCCCCCGGTTCTCGTTTCGCTGCTCGAAATTTTTTCCGGTAGGTATGTGACGTAACCTCGAAGCGTTTCAGCAGAGCCGTCTTCAATTCGTCATAATTGTTCTCATGTCCTGGTGGCAGGCGAGAATAAACCTCGTAGCCGGTCCCGCGTAATCCCTGGGATAGCTTAAGACACAATTTGTCACGGTCCAGACCCATAGCAACAGACATGGCCTCGAAGCGTTGAAGGTACTGGTCAACATTCTCCTTGTGTTCCTCGTAGATAGCTAGAGGAAACTTCATAGCATGACAACGATGTCCACCTGCTGGGATTGAGCCTGGGATGGAGGAACCTCCCACTGCTCCCTCAGTTTCCCCATTAGATTGTCTCTTAAGCTCGAGTTCCCGCATCCGGTACTCGTGCTCCCTTTTCTGAGCTTCTTGCTCGGCTTCCCGTTTCCTAGCAGCTTCCTTAACTTCAAGTTTCTTAGCTGCCTGCTCAGATTCAATTTCCAGCCTTCTCATGGCTTGCTCTGCTTTCAATGTCTTAGCTACTTGTTCTAACTCCATCCTTCTCAATTCCAACTCGGCCTTTCGATCTTCCCTTTCCGCTTGACGAAACTCCCTCGCCACCTCCTGTATTTAATCTGTTAGTGCAGAACCCGACAAGCCCATTTCTTCCCCCTTTGCCCTTAGTTCTGCCGTAGTTAGTTTAGGAGTGGCCATATTTTAGAGAGGTCAGTCAGCAGGTTGAATATTAATTACCTCTAAACAAATATATTGATAATGACTAATTAACAGGTATCTATATATTTAACCACACAGCACAACACAATCACTCAATGACAAGAGCAGAATTAGGACCACAAACCTAAGTAGACGTGTGAAGTGTGAACCTTCAAGGTATGTGTCTTAACCTCTATCCACATTCACTCTAGCTGGATTCTCACTAATATGATATCTCCGTCCTGTAACTAAGGATCCCGTGTCGAGAATTCCCGTGTCAAAAGATCCCCCCTTTTGTCGAGAGATCCCGCTGTCCAAGAATCACGTTTACGAGAGATCCCGCTGTCCAAAGATCCCGGACGAGCCCCCAATAATGTCGTGAATTCGTTTAAAGTGTCGTCCCTGGAGTGAGGGGAGTCAACACCCACATTATATTTACCCCCTTATCAATATCCTGGAGAATCCACTAGCTTCCGTCCACCACACTCCTTCGGTTTATGGACACCTCTCTCTCTCTCTCTCTCTCTCTCTCTCTCTCTCTCTCTCTCTCTCTCTCTCTCTCTCTCTCTCTCTCTCTCTCTCTCTCTCTACCTGATCATGCCCCCTCTCTTTCCTCCCCAACGCAACATACTCAACAACTCTTGCTTCTAAAAATTAATAACAATTAATTTATTAAAAGAAAAGTGTAACGTATGTGAGACGTGTATGCGAAGAAAATGTGTGTTGTATATTCTAGTGTAAATGTAGAATTCAGACCACAAAGCTCAGAATCAGAGTCCACTCATCATGGCAAGGATTACACGACATCACAAGAATCAGCACAATGGACCTCACCAAACGCTGCGTCTCTCCCGCCAGACAGTGTCCACCTCCAGGAGCTTTGATAACCACGAGGTCTGATCCCCACTCAACTATACAGTCTGGGACTGATACTATTGTTTTTCCTTTAAAAAAACTGTTCCTAATAGTTTATAGAAACTAAGACCCCACAATTCCTGCACAGTGAAAAGCTGAACACTTTCCCATGAACATTACATTCTTCCTTCTTACGAAATGTTCTACAGTTTTCATTCTTAAAACAGTCATTGTACTTAGTCTCAAATAGATCTCTTAATTTCCCAGATAAAGTTTTAATGTTCTGATGTCCTTGTTAAGTGGAACAAACACTCTCCAATGTTTTGGTTTCATGTAGTGTGAAAATCAATCCCTACTGTTCTAGTAATAAGTGGAATGAACATCCATCCCCACTGGTTTATTCACGAATGGTATGAAAACCAGAACCCATTACTATGTTGCTGTCCACAGGTAGTGTAAAATATTCTCAATAATATTCTCAATATTTATCCCGTGGGATACTTATACTAGTCAGCTCCACCGAGCAAATGTTTATCAACTTTTCCTAGCATGGGCCCAGTGAGAAAGTTGCTGGCCAATCGTCCTGCACCAAAAATATCCGGGATCGGAATTTTTCAATGTTTCTGTGTTCTTCATCCCAACCAGAAGGAACCTGTAAAATATATAACACAGCTGTTGTGAGCCTCCCCGTCACTGATCCTTATTGGATGAGCGTGGGCCACCGGCCTCGCTCAGAACATACAGTGAACCAAACTCTGTCAGGGACAGATGAGCTCATCACATAGGTCTTCATCAGGCCAAGACAAGAAAAAAAAACCAACAAAGTGGGGAATCCCCAGGGAGCACCCCACTGGAAGATCCTACTATTGGACAATTTCCCCATCTCCCAATTATCCCCCATTACTCTATTCTCAACTAGCAGATCTTATCATCACTTCTCTACTCTATTCTCAACTAACAGAGCTAATCATCACTTCCCTACTCTATTCTCAACTAACAGAGCTAATCATCACACTCTAGCTAGTTTCAACCATGCTACTGCCTAAATTAATTAGGCCTAATTATACTATATTATATGTACTACCTTATACAACACTGCAGTTCTCCCAAATCACATCTACATTTTGCCATGTCAGGCACGTGTAAAATTAAATCTAATGAATCCCGCACACGGTAGATGTTATTAAAATCCATAACTACAGTGCCAAAGCACGTCTGCCTAAGTCAACTGTCTGAGTTACACTGATATACCCAAGTCTTGTATCTGTCAAAGAGCCGGGAGTGTTCCAGTGAAGTCTTTGATGTCACGCAGGTGTCCCCAAGGGCACTAACTATTTCCAGAAATCTTATGTCCCCTTGGTTTAATCAATGCAAGAGTTGTCTTTCTTTGTTCACAACCAAACATTCGTCGGTCCCTTTCATCTCGCGACTTTGGCAATTCTACTTAGACCCGACTTGTTTTTCTGTACTGGTTAAAAACAATTGTGGCCTTGAAAACATGCCGTGAATCAGACTGTCTGTATTATCATCATCTGGTTAATCCAAAGTGATTTCATGACAGTATGCAAAACTAGGCTATTTCGTCTTAAATGCATATAGTTGGCTTTTTTCAGTGTATTTATAATGCCCAGTTCAAATTAACATTCTATGCACTGATGATTCTACAAGAGGAAATTTTCATTTTGTTCGCTCGCTTAAACTCAGGCCTTACACACTGTTTAAAGTAGTCAGGGACTGAATTTTGCATGTAGATGATTCTATGAATCTATCTCTTAAACTATCTGTGCAAAGGTCCACATACTTCTTAAAATTTCATGTGACTTCTTTGTATCTCTCTTTCATGAGACTTCTATGTAAAATTGCCATGTTCTTTGCTTGAAAATTAATGTTCAATGATCAAAGAAAATAGATACACCTGGTACTCAGATGTTAGAAGTGCATTCA
The DNA here is from genome assembly GCA_014155875.1 of Cepaea nemoralis. Classification (NCBI taxonomy): domain Eukaryota; kingdom Metazoa; phylum Mollusca; class Gastropoda; order Stylommatophora; family Helicidae; genus Cepaea; species Cepaea nemoralis. Next base: position 13,694 of record JACEFZ010019038.1, on the reverse strand, counting down.
ATGACAGCATCAATCACATTAAGGATGATATTTTAATGTTATGTTCAGTACCTGCCAAAATGCGTTCAAATAAAGGGCCATACAGCATATTTTAACTGACAGGTGTGCACGATACTAACTTACGACAAGGGATGGGTTAAATACCATCACCTGTAGCCTCTTTTGCCCAGGAGATAATAGAGGGGAGAGACATGTCATTGTATTTGAAGTACTGAATATATTAGATGCATATCTATTTTAGGGCTTGTGCATTGTTCATGAAAGATAATCTGTATTTTCATTATGAGAATTTTACATGTAATGTTAGTTTATAACTGTTACTTTTCCTGATGAAGGAGTTGGTGGAATTAACCATCCCCTGTCATACAGGCATTTGAAATAATAATAATGATGATTGTGATAAAAGATTGGAGGGACAATTGAGAGTCAGGTCTAGCTCCTGAGAAATGAAGGCCAGATTTTATATGACAGAAGTAGGATGCTGAAAGATTGTAGAAAAGACCATGCATAATGTCTTGTCTTACTCTACATACATTTCATCATTCTTTGCTTTAACCTGCAAATGTCACCAACTGCATACAATCTTAATATGCAGAATTCCAACAGGCAGTGTTCTAACAGATATCTGTCCTAACATGCTTTGTTCCACTTATCTTAATCTGGCCATTCCTTCTTCTCGGCTGGACCTTGATCTCATCTGGATGATTTTTCCTTATCTTGATATCATTGTATCATTCTGAGTTTATCTCATTAGGAAACTAAAACATTACTGGAGAACAAATGCTGTATTATCAATAAATACTGATCTTACTCCAACATATGTTTTAATACCTTACATCCAAGGAGAGGAGAGTGGGGATATCACATGTGAGTGGACCCACCTCCCCGCCTTCTCCCAATACAACCCCCCCCCCCCCTTTGTGTTTTTTCTTTCTTTCATTCCATGTATGTTTATAGATAATGTTTGTGAATATTGACTATGTATGAGATACTTAGACAGGTCGGTTTGTTTGCATTATTCCAGAAAGAAGGGTATATATTGGCTGGTCGAGAAGAGCTGATGCTTCTACACATTCTGGTGAAGGTGAATTCTGTCCGTGCAGAGATGCCAGCCCTTAGTCTAAATGACGGTATACTCTTACCTTTTGTAAAAGCCCGTTTGGCATCAGGGAGAATATATCAATTTGTTATGATCCCTGGGGAACTTCCTGGCAACTCAAAACCTCCAGCAAAAATGTATACCTAACCACCTATACCTCCACATCCTATATGTACTTGTAAATTCTGGACAGAAGCAGTAACACTGGAAAACTACCTTATTGGAGTTCCTTCCACCAAACTATTCCTCAATCTGAAAACACTTCCAGAAACTAATCATCATCATGAACAGTACAATATGACAAATATTTTCCTCCACAGCTACTCATAGTAGAAGATGTTATTCTATCTATTTATGTGTGTGCCATCAGGATTTTGTTAAATTGGTTACTGATTGTAATTGATCATGTTGTGGGAGGGTTGGAGTGATTGGGAATACTACCTGCTATGTTTCATGCATTATTTCTTGTTGTTGTATTAACTTTAATAAATATTTTTAAAAAACTTAGGTAATTCTTGGTTTACATCTTGTTTGATGACCTAATGTTTGTCATATATGTAACGTATACCTTGTTATGTGACAAATCTGGTTGTTATGTATACACAGTACACCATGTTATGTGCTAACTTTGTTGTGTGCATACATTGGATGTCCAGTAATGTTCCTGTATGTCCTGTCAATCCCTAGAAGTCTTGGCATACATGATCTACTGAGAGACTGTGGGGATTATTTGTGAGGGGGAGATCTACATACTGACCCAACTTTAACTAGAGTGCATAGGGTACTTCCTTCCCTGGGGTCAGTAGTAAAGTTCCTTGATCCCCACGCCTTCCATAGAAACCTACACTTATTAAATTTATTTTCATTATTTTTCCGTGAAGGGAACTTCACGTGGGGGACAACGAGCCAGTAAAAGGTTCTAACTAGGGTATATGAGGATGATAGCCCCTCCCAATAGGGATCCCACTAGGTATATTCTCGTCTAAAAGTTTAACACCTCATATATATATATATATATATATATATATATATATATATATATATATATATATATATATATATATATATATATATATGTAACAATACGAAGTGAGGTTCTAGTGTTCCCAACTCATCTCTAATGTATTTCCTGAACACATAAATTTTAGAGAAGGCATGAGACAGAATGAGCAGCTCTGTGTGGAAAGATTTTCCGTGCCACACGAATGATAGAATGTAATACTACTTATTTTAGTAATTCTAGTGAGCCACGGTTTCCCTGAATGTAAATCGCAGATTCCTGAGACTCGGATGTTCCATGGCAATTTGCCATTGTAAGATCCCATTGCAGAAAGAGAGTCGAGGTCTGTTTTTTTTAATTTTTTTTTTTTTACAACCTTATGAGATCTCAGCGCATAAGCCTCAATTTGAATTAACTTCAAGACACCCGCTGAGAAATATGACCATTCCAGAATTCTCCATAGTATTAAATGCTCCTTAGATGCATTATATAACGGGAGATATTCATGAAAACTGGACAAGGTGTAAAATACTCGATAACAATGTGATTGAACATTATTATAATTGAATTGCTGTACATACCCAACCTGTGTAGTTTTCTAGGATTGTATCACTGTTTTATCGTTGTACGAGGCACTCTTCCATTTTGAAGGAGAATACAGCCAAAGGCCTACCAGTCGATGTGACACAGATGCTTGTGGGAAAACTAGGCCTTTGGGAAGCCAGTCTGTTTCGATTTAATGTGCTTCGGTGTGATAAACTTACTTTAATTAAAGCACTACCGGCAAATCCATTTGGTGTCTTGAATCAAATACCCCATCCATCCATCAAGTGCCATGACGATAAGCGTGGGCGGTAAAGTTTTGCCATCTCACCCGATCACCAGAGTCGTGGATCAGCTCCGTGTTTCTGTCTAGACCATGCCACGTGGTCAAGCCATCCAGGTATTTACTTCTCGGTCTTCCCCTTGGTCTCCTCCCTTCAATCTTGCCAGTTGTTACCAAGTTCTCCAAGGAATTTCTTCTCATAACATGCCCAAAAAATGTTGACTGTCTACGTCTAATGTTTCTATTCAGTTAACGATCTTCATTCGTTTCTTGAAGGACTTGTTCATTGGTTTTCCTGTCTGTCCATGGTATTCTTCTCATTTTCCTCAGAAACCACATTTCCACAGCCATCAGATATTTTTTTCAGCTTCTGTGCTCATTGTTCACGCTTCACATCAATACGCAAGTGCAGTTTTTATGTAACACTTCAATTCTCTTGAACGTTCTATTGAACGATCTATAGAAGTAAACAAAGATCTACATCTTGGCTTTATTCAATACACAAATGCTTTCGATAAAGTGAGACATGTCGACATGAAAAGGATGCTTGAAGATCTAGAAATTGATGGAAAAGTCCTTAGGCTTGTGAAAACATATATTGGAAACAACAAGCTGCCATCAGAATTGATAATGAAATAGGTCAATATCAGCTTATTAAAAGAGGTGTGAGACAGAGACGTTCAATGTCTCCAGATATTTTTACCATGTACAGTGAAAATATTTTCTGAAATATAGAAGATATGGAAGATACATCAATAACATTAGATATGCAGATGATATAGTCTTGATTGCAGACAATGAACTTGACCTGCAACATTTAGTAGATGCGGTTGTTGCACAAAGTGAACAACTAGGGTTAAAATTAAATTGTAAGAAGACACATATTATGGTAGTCACAAGAAAGAAGGACATACCACAACGTGATATGCGAGTAAATGGGCATATTCTTAAGCAAGTGAATCGGTACAGTTATCTCGGAACAGTCATAACATGTGATGGGAGATGCCTTGATGAGCTTAGAACCAGAATTGCCATTGCGAAGGTAGCCTTTTGCAAGATGAAAAACATACACCACTACATTACGTATATTCTACCCCTTCCGTTGAATCCCTACACGAGATAAGTTGAAGAAGGTGTCAGAACATTACCATCAAATGGTTTGGTTAAGACCGAGGTAGGCCAGACAGCCGTCCTATATTCTAAGCCATCATCCCGACTGATGATTATTAGGATCCCAAGTCATCAAACCTAAAAATCCGTGTAACATCAGTGCATGGACCGTGGACACTCTAAGGCATTCTTGGCTCTATGATGAACCAAACAGTCGGGACTTCCCTTAATGTCCTATGTATTCAATCAGGCAATTATGTGTTCTATTATATATATATATATATATATATATATATTGTGCTGTAATTTCATACTATGTTTCTGTACACATTCATCGTAGATTATTAAACTTCACCAGCAGTTATCAGTGTTTTTTGTTTTTTTAATAGGACTTCTTACCTTTGAATTATTGTATAATTTTCCACAAAAGTCCACAAAAAAAAACAAAAAAACTTTGGGTAACATGTATGATAGTAATTAATACAATTTTAGGAGCGAGATTTCAGTCATCCACTCAAATATCGTTATATATATATATGTTAATGAAATGGTGGGATGAGTACATTTTCAGTATGTAAAGAATTTATGGGTAAATGTATCTGAAATAACTTGACTTACGGTAGTCCCATTTATTAGCTGTAAAGAAACAGAAACACGGCAATGTATGTATGTATGTATGTATGTATGTATGTATGTATGTATGTATGTATGTATGTATGTATGTATGTATGTATGTATGTATGTATGTATGTATGTATGTATGTATGCGTGTGTATGTATGTATGTATGTATGCGTGTGTGTGTATGTATGTATGTATGCATGTATGTATGTATGTATGTATGTATGTATGTATGTATGTATGTATGTATGTATGTATGTATGTATGTATGTATGTATGTATGTATGTATGTATGTATGCATGCATGCATGCATGTATGTATGTATGTATGTATGTATGTATGTATGTATGTATGTATGTATGTATGTAATACTATTACAAAATAATGCTGTTAGAACTAACATTTTGTGAAGTACCAATTTTGTATTATAGTATTGATTAATGCAAATGCATAGTGTAGTTATTTAATGTATTGGTCACATGTGAATGCAAGACGTATTTGTTTGGTTGGCTGGGTTTTGTTTATGCAGCATGTGGTGGGCTTGTGTTGGCACGCTACGTAACATTACGTTGGCACAACACTATAAAGCGGTTTCCTATACTCCCTCTCAAACAGACAGTTTTGGAGGAAACTGTTCATTCGAAGCATGCAAGACGATGACAAACTTACAGGTGGATGGACAACACTAAGAGATGGTATGGAAGATGCTTACATGGGTGCACAATAACGACGTTGCATAGAGCTTTTTTGGTGACTTGTTAAAGATGCTCTTTAAATTGTCACTTAATTGACTTAGTATAATTATGGATGCCATCTCTACTGCTTATACTTGAATTTCTAAACGTAGGATGTTCCAATTACAGATCAGGACAGACAATTTACCCTCACTAACTGACATCCAGTTATGAGTAGTCGTGTATGCTGCCACAATATGATGTAAGGAAATATAAACTGTTATTATATTTTTTGAAGCTGAGCACAATCAACTTTTGGCTGATCGATTTCCATTACAAACCTTGTGCCGTGACAATGTCGGATTGGAAGCACCAGACTCGAGTGTCGCTTTCGTTTGAGCTCGTCGGTAGTGCATATCCCATGATATCCCTGATGGGACCCAGCATCCAACTCCGTACCATCCGTGGTAGGGGTTTAAATCTACTAGAAAATATACTTTCAGTCACTAACAATGTTGTCAGATTAACTGTCCTATAGGCTGCTCTTTCAGATTTACAACATAAAAGGCAATTGTCATCATCATCATCATCAAGTGCCGTGCCGACTGGCGTAGGCGTTCATGACTTTCCACAGATCTCGGTCTTTGGTTTTCTGGATCAACTCTGCCATTTATATTCCTCCATGCCACCATCGTAATCATCCAGCATCATTGCTCGTGGTCTGCCTCTGCCTCTCTTCCCCTCGATCTTTCCAGTTGTTAAGATGTTCTCCAACGCCTCTCTTCTCAATACATGATCAAAAAAGATGTTTGTCTCTTTCTTATTGGTGTATATAATGTTCTAGTGTCGTTAGCCTCTTTAAAGCATTCGTTGTTAGTTACTTTGGCAGTCCAAGGAATTCACAGCATTCTTCTAAGAAACCACATCTCTGTTGCTTCCAGTCTCTTCCTAATGCGTTCATTTATATTCCAACTCCCCCGATGTGTCTCCACCTTGCCGTGGTGAGGGAGCTTGCGTGTCCCATTGACCCCATGCACTATGTCGATGGATGAAAACTACATATCGGACAGCTTATGGGATAGGGGCCAGACTAAGCGAGACACAACCTTTTGCTCTGCAGGTAGACTGAGGATAGCAGTCAAAAGTTTAAATCAGGCGCACGAAGGCTGAAGTTCTTGGTCCAGACGCATACTCTAAGGCTCTCTGGTGAGGGCTGAGGCTGAACGCCTCTAAGCCATAAACCCTCGGATGTGAGAGACGGGCCGATACCCACCTACCGAAAAATGGAGATGAGATACTGAGCACGCTAAATGCCCAGTTTAGATACTTGTCCGAAGGCTCTCAGCTGGGGGATATTAGAGGGCTTGGCCGTTTCTCGCTCACTGCTGCACGGAGGTAATGTGCTGAGCCGGCAGCACATGTAGCCTACCTCGTGAGCGTGTACTAAAAGGTAGAAGAAGTGCCCCAGTCGAATGACACGGTTACGAAAACTGTCTGTATCTAGTTCATAGAGAGTGTAGACAAAAGTGGAAAAACGTCTCAATAACACGAAAGGGAACGCACGGCTAGCGAATCCATTGCTTGGTCCGAAGTCCAAAGCGAAAGCTTACCTAGTGGATGTCGCCCGCAGACTGGCCGTTCCTGGTGTGTGCTTGAGCGACCAGTAGCAATCGAGATGCCCAACACATTGAAGTGAGGAACTAAATCAGCCATGAGCAGGACGTGGCAACTCCTCGGGTGAGCCCAGTCTCAGAGCAATATGTGCCGGCTCTGCAATTATGGAAGCCTCCTTGGATAGCGAGGGAATGCCCATGGTCTGCCCCTGCCTTCACTTGAGGGTTGACCGTGATGTCTTTGACCGTTCTATCTTGACCAGCTGAGATGTTGGCGACATCACAGCAATAAGTCTAACGTGCCTCGAAACCCGAGGAAGGCTAACCTCATTAAAAAATGCCCGCCGAAGTCGGAAGTGCCATCCTACGGGTGGCAAAATAAAAATTGGCCCTACGCATTTACGTCAGAGTGAAATATCTTGTCCGAATGTCTCTCGTGCTAGGAACAGCTCTGACTACCTAGTCTCCGAATGCCGCTCTTGTTCGGAACAGCTCTGACTAGGTAGTTTTCCGAATGTCCGTCGTGCCTGGAATAGTTCTGACGGGCACAACGACAAGCACACGTCCGAAACAAAAACTGTCCTGTCTGGTTTGTGCGGGAACGGCCCGAGGCGAACGAAATGCTCAATATATTGAAGTGAGGAATTAAAGCAGCCATGAGCAGAACGTGACGATTCCCTCTGTGAGCCCAGCACCAGGGCGCTATGTGTCGGCTCTGCAATTATGGAAGCCACCCAGGATGGCAGAAAATGCCATGGACTGTCCCTGCCTTCATTTGAGGGATGACCGTGAAGTCTTCAACTGTTCCAACTTGACTAGCTGAGATGTGGACGGTCCCATAAAAGTGAGTCTCCCAGGAATGCTAACCTGGTCAAAATTGCACGCTAAAAGTCGGATGTGTTGGCCTAAGGGTTTCGACCTGAGGGTGCCTAACGAGACACACCGTAATCACATCTGGAAAAGAAAAAAAAATCCGGATGAACGCAAAGGAGAAGATTTATATTCCAAGATTCACAGTCATACAGTAAAACAGGGTCTATATAGCTCTCCAGCACTTTTTTTCTTACATTCAGTGATAGTGACTTATTGCATAAGATATTCTTCATTTTCTGAAATGCAGCCTTTGCTTGCCCTATTCTGCTCTTGATTGTACAATGTAAAATTGCAAAATTTCACACGGTCTGGGCCTCCTGTATTTCTTTGTTCACCCTTTATCCGAGAGGCTTGGGTAATCGAGTTCACTATCATAGCGATCAACTGAATGTGTGCTATCATTAGGTAAAAACGGTTTTTGGAATAATGTGCATCCCTATGCTGAGATCGAAATCTTTAGATTTTTTTAGCTTGGAAGCAACAGTGTAACCTCATAAACAGATATGACTCTGGGTCAGTTTACCGAACATTACAATTGTAGAAGACGCCACGAATCAAAACAAATAACTCGATGATCCTAATATGGCGATATGTCGTCCCTCTGTCAAAATGGGAGGTCACATGTGGCCATAAAGTATCCATTGACATTGAATCAGTTAACCAGGATCATTGGGGAGAAATTATGAGATGACACTGAGAATAAACTAAGGGATGGACAGCCCGGCTTCTGACATAACAGATCCGGCACTGCGCATATTAATGCAACAAAACATGGCACTGAACTCATCACTTTATATTGGAATAGTGGATTACGAAAATGCCTTTGACATCATTGATAGGAAATCTCTTTGGAAATTGATTAGACATTATGGACTATAACTGTATATCATTAACTTGGTAAAAGCAACAATACTAGATGCAGATAATGAGAATAAATCAAACAAATGGTAACCTGGTCTCCATTGAGGAAACCTCTCATCAAGAGGCGGAATCATACACCTAGTTAGGTAGCAATGTAGACAGGGAGGGTGGAACCGGTACAGAAAGAAGTATCATACAGAAAGCGAGAGGAGCTTTTATATACAACACAGGACATTTGTGGAGGACAAAGATGCTAGCTACGGCGCTGCACAGTGTAATTCATTCAATCAGTGAAAGACCTTTGGCACACCTCAAGTACACTGGGGATATGGTGCTAGACACATGCTTGTATAGACCCACGACAGTCGGTGGATAATGGTATGTTGTCATCATCATATAGCGGTGCCTTTACTTCCCAAGATAATATGTAGCCATGTTAAGGTCTATGGCCCTGGGAACCTAGATCAGTTCTAACAATCCATCACATCCAGATCGGTCAGCGAGTCTATAGCAGCTATGCTATCAAGTATATCTTAACCAAAACAATGCAGTAACGTCCTTCACCTGCAGCTGCTCTTCTGTCCACGTCCCTGACACCATCATCAGAGTCAAACACATATGCCCCTTCAACGCTGACACTAGCCAGACCCAACAGCAGTAGGGTCACCGCCGTAAGACGTATTATCAGTTTAAACTTCATCTTGTCACTTAAATTAGTTCACGTGTAAACCTGCAAATATAAGACCGTTTACTGAAGTATGCTATTAGTGAACGCACATGTAATATAAAACAGGACATCAAGAATCAACGTCATTGCACGCGAAACAACTCTATACATGTTTATGTCCGGGTCTCTCAACAGAAGTCAGCTGACAAAGAGAAATGGTTGCTCACATGAGAAGTCACCACACGTTCTCTTCGCTGTTATGTGGAACCGAACAACCTCGCCGCACACTGGCTATCCTCACATGTGATCAGTTCTTTGATGCAGTAGCCATTTCTGCTGGCATTTCCCAAGGGAAATTGTTGTGTGCTGTCTGCAAATGATCACATACTCCCAGAGTCCCTCGCTTGTCTGCCTGATTAGCAGACATAATTATTTACTTCTGCAAGGTGTGGAATGCGCCTGGCCCTGCGGCCAGCAGGGTTAGAATCGGCTAGGCCCTCCCAGGAGGGGTGAATAGCGAAAATTAGTAGCCTGCTGATGACCCGCAGTCTACACAAGTCAACCCCCACCTCCACGTGGTGCAGACCGGGAAACCATGACCGCGAGGTCATGGATAATGGGGCTATGGCTCGCCATAGGGGGTGGACTCCCTGTGGTCAGATTAGTGTCCTAACCCTGATACTGGCCGAGCAAGCCGGCAGGGGATCTTCATAATGCTCGTAGAAAAACTAAGAAGTATAAACGGACTGACCCAAAAGGATATCGCGAGGTCATGGATAATGGGGCTATGGCTCGCCATAGGGGGTGGACTCCTTGTGGTCAGATTAGTGTCCTAACCCTGATACTGGCCGAGCAAGCCGGCAGGGGATCTTCATAATGCTCGTAGAAAAACTAAGAAGTATAAACGGACTGACCCAAAAGGATATCGACCCGGCAATGATAATAGACTGCGAGATAGATCACCAGCTCAAGAAAAGGCATTCGATAGAGTAGATAGAAACAAGCTGTGGGACATCCTTAAACAATATGGAGTGAGTACACATCTAACAAACCTATGTGGAAGCTTATACAACAACAGTGAATGCATAGTGAGAGCAAGTGGAGGACGCTCAGTTCCCTTCACCATAAAATCTGAAGTACAACAAGGTTGTGTCCTTTCCCCTCTCTTGTTCATAACATATATAGACAACATATGTAAAGAAACCAGCCAAACAGAGACCGCAAGAATACCGCATAACGATAATTGAATTGAATTGAACTTTATTTTAAAAGGGTTACAAATTGGGCACGTAGGCCCGTCTTACTTTCGGCCCTTCCAATCACTCATCTTTCGTTCGTCAACAGTGCATGATACATTAACGTAGAAAAAAAAACAACACTGCCAATTGAATGTTTTAAGCATAAAAAATGCATATTATAATGTTATGTGGCACATCCCCCTCCAACACAGACATCCCGCACCAACCCACACACATATCCCTCACCCACTCACACACAACCCACCCATACCTACACCCCACCTACCACACATCCCCCACCTACCACACATTCCTCCACCCACTCACACATCCTCTCACCAACCCAGACATTTCGCACCCACCCTCTCAAACATCCCCACCTACACACAAATCCCCACTCACACATACCCTAACCCACACAAACTCGCCCACACACTTATGCTCCACCCACCCAATCACACACCCCAACCATACACACATATCCCTCCCACACACACATGCCACACCAACACACACACACACATCCCTCACCCACTCACACATCACCCACCCATACCCACACATCTTCCCATCCACATCCATCACACAAATTTTCCCACCCACTCACACATTTCACATCCATCCACACACCCCACAAACCACACATACATCCCCACCCACACACACATCCCCCACCCACACACATCTCCCACGCATACACACATCCTCCACTCCCCTACACACGCTCCAACACACCCACCCACACACACATCCCCCACTACCAACACCCACACATCTTTCACCCGCCAACACCCACAGATACCACTACCCACAAAAACACACCAACCCAAACACACCCCTCCCACACATACATCACCCACCAACATATTCCCCACCCACACACGTCCCATCCATACACACATCCATTCACTCACCCATACACCTCCCCACCCAACCACTCATACATCCCCCACCACAAACATCCTCAACCCGCACACATCCCCCACCCACCCAGACACAATATCCCCACATATACACCCCACACATCATCCACTCACACACACGTCTCCCATACTCTCACACACATCTCTTACCCACACACACACACACACACATCTCCCACACACACACATCTCACACACCATACACACCTACCCCATCCATATATACACTAGCCACACCCATCCCCCAACCCATGCACACATCCCCCACACACCCGTCCACATACCCACACCCACACATCCATCACCCACACATACACTCATACTCATACACACATCCATCACCCACACACAACCCCACCGACCCACACATATTCCCACCCAAACACATCCCTCATCCACACACACATATTCCCCACTTCACCCACGCCTCCCTCACCCACTCACCTACAACCCACACACACATCCCCCATCCACACACATCTCCCAACCCACACACATCCCCCACCCACAAACCCATCCCCCAACCCAAACACAATTCTCACATCTAGACACATACATGATGCCTCACATAAATGGAGAGCAATTTATGAACATACATTGTGTAGCATAAAAAATAGTGATGCGATTTAATAAGCTGATTCCTAAAATTGACATAAACATGATGGAATAAGCAGTGGATTTTGTCTGTACATGGTAGAGAATCAAGTGGCAGTAAAAATGACAACATGAATGATGAGTATACAGAAAAAACATGGAATAGCACGTCACATGACAAACATGCACTCAACTCTCTTTCTTTTCTTTTTATTCTTGTTTCTTTCACACACACTAACTCTCTCGTTGTCTCATCTCCTCACCCACACACACATCATCCACCCATCAACAATCACACACCCACAAATTCTACACCACCCACCCACACATCACCAACCACCCAGCCAAACACACACCTCCCACCCACATATACACACCTCACACATCCACCACCCCCATATACGCCCCACATACATCCCCAACCAACACACATCTTCCCTACCCACACACACCCCCACCCATACAATCATCCCCACTCACATACATCCTCTCATGTACTCATCCCTCAACTACTCACACCCACATATCCCCACCCACCCATGAACACATACATCTCCGATCTACCTACCACACTCGCACACCCCAACCTACCCACCGGCACATCCCAAACCCAATAACACCTCCCCCATCCACCCCTCACCCACAGACATCTCCTCTCCCACACAACACCTCACCCACACATCTCTTACCCACACACATCTCCCCACCCATCTCCCACCCACCCACCCCCATTACAAACACCCTCACCACTCACACATACATCCTACACCCACCCATAAACCCTCTACCCACACAGACATATCCCCTACCCACAGACACATCCTCACACCCATCACACACCCATCCCTCAATCCACACATCCCTCACACACCCAACTGTAGCGAAACCCCAGTGGCCCATGTCCTCATACCTATCCGCTCAATTCCTTCGAAGTGGAATTCTCTGGGTTACTTTCATAACCCGAGCATTTGACACGAATACTTTGTAATCTATCTGTTCTTCGGGAAAACCCAATGGCACGCCTTGCACCAAATATGACCTAGGGTAATGGTTGGCGTGAAATGTCCGTTGTCAACCTTGTCGGTTGTTGTCGGCACAATGTATTGAAGTTTTAAAGAATTTTACAGATAAAGTGCCGCATCCTACTGCTGGGGAATGAAAGGTAATTTAGATTAATTGGTCCTGCCAGACCTGGGCATATTAAGCTTGGTCGTCTCAAATAATGAGACGAATTGGTGAAACGGCAGTCTTGCCAATCTGGCTAAGCGTCTAGATCTGGGCATGGCGGGGGAACAAATCGGGGCTATCTTTCTTCCTATGGCTTTACCTCTGTTTAGTGTCCTCTTTCATTTGAATATAAACATTCTATAGCTATGGCATGTCGAGGGGATGGAGGGCCAGGTGGACCGGGTGGTTCCTGGTCGATAGGAGGATGTTGGGAGTATAAATGGACTTCCCTGTCTCCCTGAGAGAACCTGAACTCATCTGAATGTATGGGTTATGTGAGACACGGCCGATACATTGCGGTGACAGCTCAGACAAGAGCGGCGGCCGGACAGGGTAGTTTCCTCTTTCCTGTTCTTGATAGGGATGGG
>JACEFZ010019037.1:0-51412 GCA_014155875.1 Cepaea nemoralis | reverse complement strand
TTAATGCAAGAATAGGAACATCAAAAACATCTCAAATAGATATTTCGGCATTGAAACAACCAGACATAAGTCAACTATACCTGGTTGAAGTTAGTTAGTTAGTTAGTCGACAGATCATCCTCGTTGCACATCGGACCATTCAGTCCATAAGTGCTCGGATCCCCTCCTCAGCAAATCCCGCAGCGTGTAGCGGCTAACGACGCCAGTTCTGTGTTGGTTTATCAATCTTCTTTGGCTTCCTGCGTAGTGTTCTTGTTTGGCCACCCCTCTTTTAATTTGCTGCTCTCGCAGTCTGGCCATTGTTGTAGATTCACAGTCATCACTTGGTTCTTGCAAAAGTCTCACTTCTCGTAGAGCATTCAGAATGTCAGCCTGGTCCATGGCGCGTCCGCCCTCCACAGTAGCCTCACCTGCGAGCTTGTCAGCCCGCTCATTTCCTTGTACTCCCGCATGCCCTGGCACGAAGATGAAACTAATCTTTGCCAGCCGAGACCGCTTCAGAGGCAGCAACCATTCTCTTCGGATCGACCCCTCCTCTATCCTCTTGATCATGTTCATTGAGTCGCTAAGGAAACAAGCCCTAGTGAATGTCTGTGTCTCGAGCCATGTTATTGCTTTACTTACTGCCATGACTTCCATGGTCAGACTACTTGTGGTTTCAGTGAAAGCACCAGAGTCCTCCTTCACAATTCTCCCTCCGGCCCGAGCTGTAAAGGCCCATGAGCTTCTAACATGTCGGACGACCGACCCATCTGTGTAGATGACCGCGTCACTGTCTAGCGAATTCTCGAAAATCAACGCTTGTACTTCAGCCTCCACAGCAGCCGGATTTTCTTGTCTGCATTTTCTATCTAGTTGGATGCAAACTGAAAAGGATGTGCAGAAGTCTGTTGGCACTTGCACCCACTCCTCGCCAGGTTCTAAGTCCTCAAGTGAACACACCTGTTGAAGAATGTCTTCGGCTTGACCCATCCACGACCGTCCTCTTTTTAACCTGCTGCCCTTCACCTTCCTAATTTCACTATGCAGTGGATGCTGTGTGTTTGCGTTAATTCTGAGGTAGGCGCGTGCCCTGCAAACTTGCATTCTCTCTTCAATGGTTGGAAAATCAAGAAGGTAGCGCATCGCCCTGCATGCTGTATCTCTTGTACATCCAAGAATAATGCGCATAGCTTCATTCTGTATCCTTTCCATCCTTTCTATCTGCTTATGGCTGACAGTCAGGATTGCCATTGCATACTCCAAAACAGACATGACCAGCCCCTCGTACAGAAGACATAGATGGCGCTGCTCACAGTTTGCTGCCGCCATCACCCGCATCGCTGCCAAACCCCGCTTGGCCTTTGCTATCACCCGGTCTATGTGCACATTATAAGCAAGGCTTCGATCAAACCGTATCCCCAGGTAATTCATTGCCTGCGTTCTTTCCACCGTCTCTGAACACAGCATTACAGTTGGTGTTGGATTGTTGACAATATGATTATTCAACGAGAACCAAGTCACTGTTGCCTTTGTTGGGTTGACCATTGCCCAAGCTTCATCACACCAAGTACTTATGCGATTGAGTTCGGTTTGTAGTTCCACGGCAACCTCCTCTCTATCCTTACCCTGACGATACACTAAAACATCATCGGCATATGACAATGTCCTGCCAGGTCCAGTGATCTGCTCACTGGTGATTCTCACTGTGTAGGCGTTGAACAGTACCGGAGATAATGGTGATCCCTGTGGTAGGCCAGGATATATTGTTGTTGGTTCCGAAGTCCAACTGCCACATCTAAAAACTACTTTCCGTTGGAAGAGGGCTGCAGCGATCCAACTAAGGAGGAATGGACTTATGTTTAGTTCAAGAAGCTGAAACATTAAAAAATCCAGTGGTACTCTGTTGTATGCGTCCTCAAGATCAATCGCTGCAGCAACGGTTTCAGTGCCTGAGTGGAAACCTTCATAGACATCGTGGGCAAAGACTGCTGCATTGGTCCAGGTTTCTCTTTTTGGACGGTACCCACCCAGGGTAGGTGGGAAAACACCTTGCCTCTCTAGTTGGCTTGATATTTTCCTGGCAATTACCTTCTCCAGCAGCTTGCCTATTGTATTCTGCATGGTTATAATTCGATATCCCTGAATTTTTGTGTGGTCTTTGTCAGGCTTCGGCAAGGGAATCAGATAGCTGTGTAACCATTCCTCCTTGATGCTAGCACTCCCTATACTGTTGTTGTACATGTCTGCTAGTTTCTCTAGCTCATTGTCGGTACACCTATTTATGTCGTCGTATCTTATGCCATCAGGACCTAAGTAACAAAAGTAAATATGATGGGCTAATCGTTGAAAGTATGAAACAATATAGATCATGGGGATAATATTAATACAAAATGGTAATGTGTAAAAACAAGTATACAGATTGCAAATACCACCTTGCCAGTAAAGATAAATAAGAAAAAACAATTATCAATAACCGATGATATCTTGAGCAAAATGACTGAAAGAAATAAAGCAAAGAACACTCCAGAGTATATATTAATAGATAGAGAATACATCACATGTGCAGAGTTGCCAAAGAAGGATGGTTACAGAAAAAATGCAAAGAAATAGAGGATCTGGAAATAGAACACAACTCGAAAGAATTACATGAACATATAAAAAGAGTTACAAAGAAGAAAAATAATATAACAGGAAACGGTTGTATCACAGGAAAAAAATTTGAGAAATTATAATTGATAACACCAATGCCATGACCTGAATTACGTCATGGTGTCCTGTAAAGGAAATGCAAACATTTAGTTATCTCTAATAACCAACTTATAACAGCAAGCAATATTGATATTTCATTGCATTCATAACTAGAAGTGCTACCCTCCTGCCTGAAACTATCATTTATGGTGCAATTTGAGCCGACATACTACAGAAACAAACATGGCACATCAGAAAGAAAAGCAACTTGAGATGGAATGTCAAGATGTCTAAACAACAATAAAACTTCTTCATTGTAACTCAGTGTTACTGTTCCTCGTTGTAACTCAGAGTTATTAGTCCACACATCTGCTACAGTGCACTGAACTCCACGAGGTGTTCACCTTCCCATTAGGTTAACAGAAACACCAGTTATTCATATTAAACTTCAGAGGAAAATGTTATGAAACCATTGCTTATTGGCAGTTCTAGAAATAATTTGTTTTTTAATATCTCGTGTCCCTTATTGGACATGTCCATCACTTGTTTTTAAAATGCATATGTTTTTTGTGATTTATGAGTTTTGTTTTTCCATGTTGCTTTGCTTCTGCAGCTTGTCTTGTTCCAGATGTATTGGTGTTACCATTCCTCTGGAGTGAACTGGGCAGGCCGAGAGAGGGATTATGCTGCATGGGCAACACGTTCCCTATACTTTTAGCCCAGGCTTTGTGCTATGGAGAGGCATAACTCCATCCCTGATCTTAACTGGATCTTGGAATCAAAGCGAGAGGTAACAGTTACGAGTTATAAGTCCTTGTCAACTGGCGTAGACATGGGGCACTACAGGTTACAATTATGTGTATTCAAATACATGATCACTGTGCCAGCAGGCAAGCATGCTAGTCACTTCACTGTCATGGCTACCAACCACCACTGCAAACACCTTATTTTATTGTAAAATAGAAAGCAAATACCAGTTTGCGAAAGTGACATCTGTTACAACAGCTTCGCCAGTAACTCCAAGAGAACAGTGTTTGAAAACCCTAACAGATGAAACTTAAATATTCAAATAATAATCTGCAACAAATCAATAACACTGCAAGTTATGTTGTCTGTCATTACCACTTCAAATAAGAAAGTCCTTTACTATTATCTCCCTACCAATAAGTGAACCAAAGATATTTTTAATCAGCCATTGGTCACAGAGAGACTTAGCTTTATCAAAATCAACAGCAAACAAAAGAGGAAGCATATTCACCAACTGTTTATTTACTGTGGAATTGTCAACAGTTGTACTATTATTCATAATGGTGCCATGAGTCAGATTACTTAAGACCTGGTTAACAGCAACATAGATTGTTGAAACATTAATAGTGATGAATAAGCACGGAGAGTGATAAGGAAAAAGACACCGGTAACGGGCTAAAGATAGTGGCCAATAGAATTGCGAGGAGGAGGCCACGTGATTAGGAGGGTCGAGCAGGGCGCACGGACAAAGGGAGTCAGTCGGAGTTGGGAAGCCATGACAGACAGATCACGAAAGCAGAGAAGTGTGTCGGCTGAGAACTGAATATCCCTTGTGGCAATGAAACGCCGAGAATCGTCGACGGCAAGTAAATGAGTGTACGCGAGATATTTCAAGCGTGTCCCGATTGATGAGAATAGTGTTGCCGCGACCAGGCGGGAGGACATGTTACAGCACGGAGTCGAGTCGTGTGCCGTGGGCAGAGGTTGCCGGCCTGTGAATGTAGGCGCCATGCGA
The DNA here is from genome assembly GCA_014155875.1 of Cepaea nemoralis. Taxonomy (NCBI): domain Eukaryota; kingdom Metazoa; phylum Mollusca; class Gastropoda; order Stylommatophora; family Helicidae; genus Cepaea; species Cepaea nemoralis. The sequence goes on along the minus strand of JACEFZ010019037.1, from coordinate 46,980 downwards.
CCATGTTTAACAGGACTGTAAGTAGGATAGAAGAGTGTATGTGTAGATCATTGTAGTTGATTAGATAGCCTGGATAGCAGGACGTACTACAATCAGTGTGTAAACAAATGTCGTGGGTGTACGTGTACCTTTGAATATCCCAGTGATTGTGTCGCATAGAAACAATACATGATGCCATTCTATCACTCGATGGTGACGAGTTGTGTTCACGGTGTATCAGTGTGTAATTCATAAAGAGTGTCAACGTAGCCGCATCTCAATACCCCTAGTTACGTCAGAAAGGGCTCGTTGGCAACATGGGGGATTTCGTCCTTCAAAAGAACTCGGCAAAATTGAGGCAATGGTTATCATGGTAGTGAACAAGTATGTATATATTGTCAGCTACAGATCATAAACAGTTAAGGCTATGTACACCAACAAGATAATAGTACAAGCGCATGGATTATAGATAACAGAAAACCATGGCTAGGTGTTGAACATAGGACGCTTGAGCTTATGTACAAGAAAGTAACCCGCAGTGAGCGAGGTTCAACAGCTCAGGAAAGTAATCGGTTGTATTAAACATTGAAGAGCATAAGTAAGAATATGGGGCAACTTGATTCAGGTGATGGTTTCAAAGTGAGGTATCATCAGTGAAGTTAGCATTCATGTTGCAAAGTACAATGGAGCAGTCAGCGCCAATTCTGCGAAAGCTTAAAAGATGAGTAGCAGCAATACAAACAACAGAACATACGTCAATACTCAACGTTATAATGTCTGATTAACTTGGCGTTGTGCATGAGCGACAACACGTTAACATTAGGAAATCCCGGGAAAATAGAAATACAGAAACATTATGGCATCTTGCCACAAGAATTACAGTGTGGAGCCGTATTCAGGGGGCTGCATGCATTAGAATGCTGGCGTAGACTAATTATGTCAAAACTAGTATCTGTTCCAGAAATGTGTTCCATGACAGTCAGTAGTACACTATTAGGTATCTACACCATTGATGTGGAGCTGCACCTGACGACCAAGTGTATCCTTGTCGACCTGGGAGTGAAACGGGGACGGCCACGCTGATTTGGATCAAGCCCGGAAGCAAGCGGAAGTGAACTGAGTATCGGGATCAAGCCACTGGAAACATCATCGCTGGATATATACAGGGCAAGTTAATTCTAATTAATTTTCTATGTGTACTGCTCAATTACAGAGAGCTACCCGGCATCTTTGTATGATATGGTGTGATCAGCCTGACGAAGTAGATTGTTCTCCCACAGGGATGATGTTAGTTAGAGAACCTCTTTTGGTTCCAGGTTGCAGGTTAACATAACAAGATCAGCAGCAACACTGACTGCGTGTACAGATAGTAATAGATATATCACTCAGTAGATACATCATATAACCATGCCAACATGGTCGGATTTCATAGATTTAGGTGTGAGATGTGGGCTGACAGTGACAGAGCTTAAGACAGAACTTCAGAAACGGAATGATAACCAAGGTAAAGACCAACAGAACAGACCCAAGAGTAGAGATCATCGAACAGATTTCATAACTTTAGGTGGGAGATGTGGGTTGACAGTGAAAGAGCTTAGTACAGATCTTCAGAAACGTAATGATAACCAAGGTAAAGACCAACAGAATAGACCCAAGAGTAGAGATCACCAAACGACTCAATATAGACCGGCCCTACAGAGATCAGCTACGGTAGCTCGATCAAAGCGAGTAAGTGAATGTACATATTGTGGGCGCCAACATGGGGCTGTTGATATAGGAAATAGAAACCCTAAGTACGACTCGTACATAAGAAACTGTCCTTCTAATAGAGTCGAGAGGTACGCAGACTACGTAAACAGTCGAAAATGTTGGGTCTGTAACAGTCTGGGCCACGTAGCCAGAGAGTGTAGACTGAGACGGCTGACTAAAGAAGAACATGACCAAAAGACAAATGTAGGGGACATACAACGAATACAGGACATACAACGAATACGAGGACATACAGACGTGAATAAGAGACAAGAGTTCAGTAACCCCACGTGTAGGCACACAGTGCCTGCAAGAGAGGCGAATGCGACCAACATTCACAATGGGTCCTTGAAAGTCCACAAAGCACTCGTGAACGGAAAGATGACAACCTGCGTTAGAGATACTGGGGCGTCTATAGTAGGTGTGGATCGGTGTCTGGTACTGAACAGTGAATACACGGGAGATAGTGTGACATGCCGTACCTTCGGTGGCACAAAGGAAAAGTATGCTATAGCATGGGTTCATATATCCTGCCCATACTATGAAGGGAGAATACGAGTGGCGGTATTACCAAACCCATGTGCAGGCCTTATGATAGGTAACATACCGGGGGCAAAAGATTGTACGGAAGAGGAAGCCCGGACATGGGATTATAGTAAGGCATATGGCAATGCGATTACCAGACAGCAGGCTAAGAAAGACAAAGAAGAAGATAACATGGCCATACCTCGGGCTAAACAAACAGACAATGGACTGGTCCCAGACATCCAAACCGACGACTTTGCAAAACAACAAAGAGATGACAAGACACTGCGAACGTGTTTTCAGCGGGCAAACCGCCCACCTAAACAATCTAAAGAGAGTAAGTGGTCATTCGTAATTGATAAGAACATCCTCACGAGAGAGTATAGCAAAGGGGCAACGCTTCTCACACAAACCGTGCTGCCGTTACATCATCGCAGCAACGCACTAAAATTAGCGCATGACTCTCCATTTGCAGGCCATATGGGGATGGCCAGGACGAGACAGAGATTATTATCTCAGTTCTACTGGCCAGGCTATTGTAAGGATGTCAGAAGCTATGTTCGTTCATGTGAACTGTGCCAGCGAACTTCACAAAAAGGAAGGCATCCAAAGGCAAAAATCCAGGAGACGGACTTGGCTTCTAGACCATTCGAAAAGATAGCTGTCGACATTGTGGGACCCCTCAATACGACGACGGACCGAGGAAATAGGTATATCCTAACGATGATTGACCTATGCACACGATGGCCAGAAGCGGTTCCCCTGAAATCCATATCATCTAGATCCATCGTAGAAGCATTCCTCCTTATATTCAGCAGAATAGGATTCCCATCATGCATCCTATCAGATAGGGGTACCCAGTTCATCTCAGAAGCCACACAGTGCGTAATGAAGTTAATGGGGATAAAACAATCATTCAGCTCCCCATACCATCCGATGACCAACGGAGTAAATGAGAACTTTAATGGGGTACTAAAACGTACTCTAGCCAAAGTCACGGCGGAACGCCCAAAAGACTGGGATGTGATGCTCCCGGCAGTGCTGTTCGCATACCGAGAGGTACCACAAGCGAGCACAGGATTCTCCCCATTCGAGTTAGTATACGGGGCAAACCCAAGGGGTCCATTGCTACTGTGGAATGAGCTGCTCACAGGCAAAATACATGACTCCCTGAAAAGGGAGGCATACGACATGGTGATAAGCCTAAGGCAGAAAGTAGTCACGGCATGTCAAGTAGCAAAAGAGGCACTGCAGATCGCTGGACATAAATATAGACAGTATGATAACCGGAAGGCCAAGACATTAGTCTTGAAAGAAGAAGATAAAGTCTTGTTGCTCCTCCCAGACCCCAGAGACTCCCTCATTGTATCATGGCAGGGACCATTCCAAGTATTGCAGAGAATTAGTGATGTAGATTATCAGGTGCAGGTGGGCAATAAGAAAAAGATCTACCACATCAATATGCTGAAACCGTTCGTAGACAGAAAGACGGACGAGACAGTAACAGTAGAAGAAGGTAAAAGTCTTAGACCTGCCTCGGGATGCGGGGTCATTAATGAACAGCAAGACGACGCGGTGGGGGATGAAATTCCAACACCTGACGTTAGAGACGATGACAGCTGGAGAGGAATACAGCTGAACCCGGAATTAGGAAAACAAGACAAAGCTACACTGGAAAGGTCTATTGTTAAATTTAGACACATATTTTCCAACAAACCTGGAAGCACTGATCTCATAACTCATAAAATCACCCTATTATCTAAGGTGCCAGTAAGGGTGAAACCGTATCCTATTCCTGTCCACTTCTTTGAGAAAATAACATCTGAAATATCTGACCTTGACCAGTGTGGTATCATTAGGAAATCCACTTCAAATTACTGCTCACCTTTGGTCATAGTAAAGAAAAAAGATAACACCCTGAGGATATGCGTTGACTATAGAAAGATCAACGCATTAACCCTCTTAGATGCGGAACCCATGCCAAACATCGACGATCTCATAGACGGCATGGCCAAATCACAAATTTTTTCTCCAAAATCGATTTAACCAAGGGATACTGGCAAATCCCTATGGAAGAAAAGTCCATGCATATCACGGCTTTCGCTACGCCGTTAGGCCTTTATGAATGGGCCTATATGCCTTTTGGTCTACAGAACGCACCAAGCACATTCATGCGAATGATGCGCAGGCTACTGCAAGGCATTGGAAATGTAGCCACGTATATGGACGATATATGCATCCATACTACGAATATAGATAAACACACCGAGGTCATGGAGCAGGTGTTTCAGAGAATACAAGACCATGGGCTGAAAGCTAAGCCCAGTAAGGTCGAGATAGGGTATTTGGAAGTGCAATTCCTGGGACATAGAATCTCCAACTGGTTTCGGAAAACCGACCCCGACTGTGGTTACAAAGATTTTGCAAATTAAAGCTCCCACCACCAAGAAAGAGGTTAGGAGCGTTTTAGGGCTTATTAATTATTATCAGAAGTTCATACCGAACTTCGCCGAGATGACTGCAACTTTCTCCGAACTACTGAAGAAAGGTCAACCGACAAAGGTTAACTGGACAGACAAACACAGCAGACTATTGGAGGAAATTAAGACACTCTTCAGTAGACAACCTATCTTAAAACTGCCAGATATCTCAAAAGACTTCATTCTCCAAACTGATGCAAGCTCCTACGCAATCTCTGCTATCCTGCTACAGTACCATCATGGACAATTACACCCCATACTCTACTATAGTAGGAAACTGACAGACACCCAAAAGAACTATTCCATCACGGAACTGGAAGCCTTAGCGCTAGTTGAAAGTGTTAAGAAATTCTCCAAATATTTGTTGGGGAAAAAGTTCATGGTATTGTCTGACAATACACCATTAAAGGTATTCAAAGAGGGCCATCCAAAAACTCTCGGATACACAGGTGGTCCTTACTTCTGCAGGACTATGACTTTGATATTTGCCACATACCAGGCAAAGATAACAACCTTGCAGATGTACTTAGTAGACTATAGAAAGACATTAGAAATACATGAACGAATTGACATGTAATTATTGTGATAGAATGTAAGTATAGATATGTATATTGTAGGTACTGTACAGATTGCATAAAGGTTAGATATATGATTGCTGTAATATAATATGCCATTGTGAATATAAATATGTATGTATGGATATATATACACCCAAGGCTGTTGTTAATTTCAGATAGTTAAGGGGTGTAAAATGACTGAGCAGAAGAGATAGTGTCGAAGGTACCTCAAAGATGCTACCTCACTAGCTGACTGAAGAGGCTAAGACCGACAGACGCAAGGAAGATTGGGAATCTGACGGGTAGAAGATACAGTTAGCGAAGACAGATACCAGCCAGAACCAACCAAGGGAGTAATAGTTAATAACATTCACACTCATTCAATAAACAAAACTCATAATATACGTAGATAGAGATAAATATAATTTTAATGGCTTTAAGTACATCCATAAACATCAGTACGTTCTTATGATCATGATCATCATGCCATGTATATTGGTAAACAGTATGCATGTAATTTTAACAATAATTGTAACAGTGTTGATTGTACTATTACCTGATTGTAACACATAACGTATAAAATGAGATGTCGGTGCTAGAGATGCTAGAAACTGATGAGTGATCGTAACTGGAAAAAAGAAGGATAAACATCTACCAGAGCAGAAGGTTGACAGTGGGTCTAAAACCACGATACATCACAGATGACACCCATAGCATAAAAGGAAAAGAAGAAGAAGGTAACTGAGACATTACTACCAGTGATGCATATTGATGTCACAAAGATGATAATGATAGGCGAGTGAAAGTTTGAGTAGTGCTTGAAATATTACATGTGAGTCCAATTTTATATACTATTCAGATTTTATGACAATATTGTAAATTGGAAGACAGACATGTACAATTGGTAGGAGAAACTTAGGTGATTCTGGTAACGGATACACCACATGAGAATATGAGGAGTGACAGCGAAGTGAGAAAAAGGGGATGAGAAGACTGAGAGTAGGAATTTGTGCCAATGAGAATTAATTTGAACACAACCGGGATGCAACAGGATATTTGCACACCAGTATACAGGAAGCATAAAGGCATAGACGGAATATTTGAGGTTCTAGTATGTGTGTTGTAAGACAAAGTACATTAAAAAAAAAAAAAAAAAAAAAAAAAAAAAAAAAAAAAAAAAAAAGAGAGAGAGAGAGAGAGAAAGACAATCGATGAAAGGATGAAGAGAGGGAATGAGAGAGAGAGAACAGAGTGCAAGTGAAATTGAAGGAAAGGATACAAGAATAGTGTAGTAGGATTATTGGTAGTACCATTGATAATAGTACCAAGTGGTAGTACTGTGTACATATAAGATTGCAACATGTAGCACTTTAGCATGGCAGCAGATGTATATAAAGGTATATAAGGGTCATGAGATTAGGAACACTACAAGGAAAAAGTTGGTAGTAAGAACACCAGGCATAAACATAAGGCAAATGAAGGGAATAGATAGCCATAGAGCACAAGTAACTAATGGCAGCCGACCACGCACACACGTTGACAAGACAAATACAAGAGTCATAGGTACTCACACCAAAGAGATCCACAGTCGTAGCATAGACTACTCAGGAGCAAGATAGAGCTTAAACAAAATATGGGTGAAATTGATATGTCTGCAATACACACGTTCCTGCACCCAGGGCTTAAGGGCTGGGGAGGGTGTCAGTTGCTTGTACCGAGGTATAAATGAGGAACCTTATGGAATGTCCGGGGTGGGACATTGGGACTCATAGTAGGTTGGTCCTCAACTTGCCGAATACAAAGGGGGTTGAGGCCACACGAGGTCTATTTGGGAATAGACGGATATTCGTGTCCGACATTATAATTTGTGTGAAGGTATGGCAGAATATCAACGTAACACAGAGGGAAGTTAAAGGGAACTGAGAAGGCAAGCTCAAAGGCATGAGGCAGTAGACAGATATGTGCGACCAGGGACAGGCATGTGCGACCAAGCTGACTCATGTCAAGTGTAGAGATAAGGAAGAACCCAAAAATGTAGAACATTTTTGAAATTGCGGGGGGCATATGCCATGAGTCAGATTACTTAAGACCTGGTTAACAGCAACATAGATTGTTGAAACATTAATAGTGATGAATAAGCACGGAGAGTGATAAGGAAAAAGACACCGGTAACGGGCTAAAGATAGTGGCCAAATAGAATTGCGAGGAGGAGGCCACGTGATTAGGAGGGTCGAGCAGGGCGCACGGACAAAGGGAGTCAGTCGGAGTTGGGAAGCCATGACAGACAGATCACGAAAGCAGAGAAGTGTGTCGGCTGAGAACTGAATATCCCTTGTGGCAATGAAACGCCGAGAATCGTCGACGGCAAGTAAATGAGTGTACGCGAGATATTTCAAGCGTGTCCCGATTGATGAGAATAGTGTTGCCGCGACCAGGCGGGAGGACATGTTACAGCACGGAGTCGAGTCGTGTGCCGTGGGCAGAGGTTGCCGGCCTGTGAATGTAGGCGCCATGCGACCATGTTTAACAGGACTGTAAGTAGGATAGAAGAGTGTATGTGTAGATCATTGTAGTTGATTAGATAGCCTGGATAGCAGGACGTACTACAATCAGTGTGTAAACAAATGTCGTGGGTGTACGTGTACCTTTGAATATCCCAGTGATTGTGTCGCATAGAAACAATACATGATGCCATTCTATCACTCGATGGTGACGAGTTGTGTTCACGGTGTATCAGTGTGTAATTCATAAAGAGTGTCAACGTAGCCGCATCTCAATACCCCTAGTTACGTCAGAAAGGGCTCGTTGGCAATGGTGTATTACATTAATGTCTGTTACAAAGAATAACAATTTCTAGTTTATTACACAAGAGCACACAACTCGGGATGTTCCATCACCAGTTAAACAAAGTTAGCTAAACAAGTTAACCCAGTGAATTGTAAAATAAGATAAACTAAACTATGATTCTACACCAGACAAGAACACAAACAGAAAGCAAACAAATGTTACACTTATTCATGAAACCCCCGGACAGCTTAGTCAGCATCACTGTTTCCCTGTCAGACTGTGGCTGTAACAGTTGCCAAAGTACATGTGATAGACTAGTGTGGCAATATTATTTTGTGTGTGCTTCTAATCAGTTGTGATAGTCATCATTATTTGTAAATGTACAGGCTGGAATTATGGGCACACCTACACAATTGTATACATATAGTATGTAGTATATACACTATACAGAAATGGTTTACACTGGCTGTGAGGGCAGGGAAGACTGGTCAAGCAAACATAGTTGGCCACCATCACCTTCATTGAGTTATCTACCAGAGATATTTTGGCACATGCTTTGTGGCTGTTCCTGTCAAGATCACTGTGATAGCCTGTTCACTGTGATACCCCATCATTAGACTAACAAGTGTTGAGTAAAGAGGAATACAACAACCATAAACATCACATCCGTGAAAGTCAAGAGGAACACAACAACATAAACATCACATCCGTGAAAGTCAAGTCAAGAGGAACACAACAACCACTAAACATCACATCCGTGAAAGTCAAGTCAAGAGGAACACAACAACCACAAACATCACATCCGTGAAAGTCAAGTCAAGAGGAACACAACAACCATAAACATCACATCCGTGAAAGTCAAGTCAAGAGGAACACAACAACCATAAACATCACATCCGTGAAAGTCAAGTCAAGAGAAACACAACAACCATAAACATCACATCCGTGAAAGTCAAGTCAAGAGGAACACAACAACCATAAACATCACATCCGTGAAAGTCAAGTCAAGAGGAACACAACAACCATAAACATCACATCCGTGAAAGTCAAGTCAAGAGGAACACAACAACCATAAACATCACATCCGTGAAAGTCAAGTCAAGAGGAAACACAACAACCATAAACATCACATCCGTGAAAGTCAAAGTCAAGAGGAACACAACAACCATAAACATCACATCCGTGAAAGTCAAAGTCAAGAGGAACACAACAACCATAAACATCACATCCGTGAAAGTCAAGTCAAGAGGAACACAACAACCATAAACATCACATCCGTGAAAGTCAAGTCAAGGACCAGCTCTCACACCATGAGCTGTACTGGGTATATGGTAGCTAGCCCCATATTTTTAGACCAATTGACATTCCATGGGAGATATGGGGATTTGTTAAGGCACACAGTTATAATTTGGAGTATTTTAGAGCTTAAGTTTGAATTAAACAGAAATCAAAATGAATATATTTCTAAAGTTTAAACACACAAGCCACAAACAATATGTTGTCCAATTTATTGCCTGGCATATTTCACTGCATCTCGTCAGGTGCATACTGCAGAGTTACATATCATATAAAGTGAATAAATGAATTATACCAGGGCTGAAATACTTAAAACATATAGTCACTGATATTGTTTGAATGTGGAGCATCAGTTTTCCCCATGGTAATTGCAAATGTATAACATAAGTCTTTCTAGTTTGCACAAAACTGGCTGGAACCATCTAATTACTAATGTCTTGATATATGTGAGCAATCATTTATTGTTCATGCAAATACAATATGTCTTGTTTTTTAACCTTATAATGGCTATTAAACAAATGTCTCAAAATTGGCGAGCTAAACATTTAGGACCTGCTTAATTCACAGAGATTCCTGAAGACTGATTAAAGTTGTTTTTCCACCATACTGGTATATGTTTGGTTACTTGATAGCTAATTGTCTCTCTGTTCTACCTATGTAAGTTGCTTGGCACTCACACTGGAATTGATAAATGCAGTTAGATTTGGTGAACAGAGACAATGGTTCTTTCACAGATGGACACACACATAAACAGACACACACATAAACACACACATCACACATCTTTCCCGCCCCCAGATGTGTCCGGCTGTCAACACAGGTCCAATGCTCCAGAAATATTTACTTCTTGTTGCCAGTCATCCACTTTATAGGTATGTAACAAGGATTTATTTGTTTGACAGTGATAGGTAAGTGAACTACAAGTGTGAATAGAGGCAATAAAGTAGCAAACATGGCACAAAAATTCCATAGAAGCCTCGTGTTATTACAAAAATATTATCCCCAGCTCAGAAAAATTACCCGGCCAAGGTGTTCTCTAGACCAGTGTTTTTCAACCTTTCTGCTGGAGCAGATCCTTATGCAAATGTTTACGTTGCTCAATGTGCAATGATCCAAGTGTTATGTAATAAACCAGGTGGGCAGAACTGTTGCATTAAGGCAATTTCGGTCTGTTTCGGCAGAACATTTTTCTGCCACTCACGGAACCCCAGGTGAAAGCCTCTGCTCTAAGCTGTTTATTTAGGCCGGCTCTATTTATATATTTTGCAAACCTTATTATGAGATATATTCTATTACCAAAGGTACCTATACATTTTATATGTACCTTTGCATAGCTTTAGATTCACCAGTGACCCCTAGTCTTCTGCTTTTCTTGTGTTTCAATAGGATTTCAATTATGTTTCTTCTTCTTCTTCTTCGTCTTCTTCTTTTTCTTCTTCGTTCATCTGGAGTTTTTTTTCCAGACGTGATTGCGTTGTGCCAGTTTACAGCAGAGCTGCGTTCTTGCGCTGCTAGGCTGAGACATCCGACTTCTGCGGGCATTTGTTGACCGGGCTAACCTTCCCGATAATTATGTTTCGAATGCAATGTCTTTTTCATTTTCAGATCCCGTGTGCTTCACCCTTCATTATAGCTACCAAGAAAAGAAAAGTGGACGTCGAGTGTCACGTTTTCAATGAAGAATGGGGAGTAAAGAACTTCTTTGAGGAAACAAAGGAACGGAATAACCAGTTGCATAATATGCAGCAAAAGTGTATTCGTTTAGAAAGAGTACAATCTTTGGCGTCACTACGAAACAAAACATCTATCAACATATTCAAAGTTTTCTGGAGAGTTACACTCTGAGAAATATGAGTCAATGAAACGTGATTTAGAAACACAAAGAAATCTCTTCATTAAAAAGTTTGCTCAAAAATGTATCTGTCACTTGTACAAGTAACAAAATAATGCATAAGATGACAAAAAGGAAAACTGTTTACTGATGGCAAATTCATCAAAAGTGTGTGATGGAAGCAGCAAATTACTTGTGTCCTGAGAAAGCTGATTTGTTTGAAACTACTTTTGGCAAGTTCAGTTGTGTGAAAAACAGAAGAACTTAGAGAGAACATAGTGCTACAGATACGCGAGAAAACTAGGAACCTGTTGTGATATTCTCTGGCGCTGGACGAGTCTACTAATCTTTCGAGTACGTCACAACTTCTCGTGCTCATTCATGGTGTCAATTTAGACTTTCAGATAACGGAAGAGTTGCCATCCGTTTGCAGAATGCATGGAACAACATCTGGAAAAACCATTTTCATAACATTTGTGCAAGACTATAACCTTCAGCGGAATCAACTTTGAGGTGTTACAGCTGATGGAGGAAAAAACATGGCTGCAGTGAGGAAGGGTCTGGTGGGGCAGATCAAGACTCAGTTGGAAGATTTGCAAATTCCGGGTGCTCTGTTCATACACTACATCATACATCAGCAAGCACTCTGTGTGAAAGACTTAGATATTTCTTGTGTACTGAAACCAGTCGTTTCTGGTGTGAACTTCATTCAGGGACATGCACTCAATCACTGTTAGTTCCAGGCTTTTCTTGAAGAAATTGATTCTGAATTCTGTGACTTGCCTTATCACACATCAGTGAGGTGGCTCAGCTGCGGTAAAGTCCTGTTTTGCGTTTACAAGCTCCAACACAAAATAGATGTTTTCCTTGATCGTAGCCTGTCCTTCAGAGATCATGTCGATTATGTCATAACGAAGGCTCGAAAAGGTTTGGCAGCAATGAGAGTCATGGCGACTGCCAATATCGAGCAAAGACTGCTATTACTTCTGTTCCAAGGACTTGTGCTTTCACGCATCGAGTATGCCCTGGCCATCCTCACTGTCAGCCCTACACAGATTGGAAGACTTGAAAAGGTACAAAACGAAGCCATGCGCATCATTTTGGGCTGCACGAGAGACACCAGCTGTGTAGCAATGAGATACCTCCTTGACTTCCCGACAATGGAACACAGGATCAAGATCTGGAGAGCTCGTGCATACTTAAAAATAAGTGCAGATGAGCAGCACCCTCTGCATGACGCTGTATTCAGAGAAAAGGGTGACAGGCTAAAGAGGGGCAAATCACTGGATGGGTCGGGCGGAAGATGTCGTCGGACAGGTCTGCAGTCTTACCAGTATCAACCCCGGCAAGGAATGGGTGCCGGTGCCTCCAGCTTTTAAGTGTACCTTCTCCTGCATTATCACACTCGACAGACGGTGCAGAGAGCAGAACCCTGCCGCTGTCAATGCAGAGGTTAACGCGCTCATCTATGATCACTCAGATAGCCCCGAAGTGCTCATCTATACAGATGGATCTGTTGTAAAGCAGCAGAGAAGTGCGTGGGCATTTACAGCCCGTTCAGCGGGCCGAACCGTTCAAGAATCCAGTGGTGCCCACTATATGACCACGAGCAGCATGACGATGGAGGTGATGGCAGTTACACAGGCTTTCATATGGCTGGAATCACAGCATTATACCAACGTGTGTGTACTAAGTGATTCAATGAGCATGATTCAGAAGGTCGAAGCTGGATCTGTACGTAGACAGTGGACTGAGTCGCTGCGGAAGTCCGTTGTCCGCAAAGTCACCTTCATCTTCGTCCCGGGACATGCGGGAGTCGAGGGAAATGAACGAGCTGATAAATTGGCTGGCTCTGCACCCCCTGTAGATGGCCAGCCCATGGATCGTGCCGATGTTATTAACGCCCTTAAAGATATGGCGAGAACAGAGGATTTTGACGCCAGTGATTCCACATCGCTTTCCAGGATGAAAGACCTGGGAGTAAGAATCGGCACAGCCAGACGGAGAGGTACATCGGGAAAACAAAGCGCCTCGTCAACCAACACAGAACTGGCACTATTAGCCACCGGACGCTGATGCATATGCAGGGGGGGGGAAGGATCTGAGCACCTATGGACATGTCCGGAGTGCAACGAAGATACCCCAACTGATAACTAACTAACTGATGTTGAGTTTCTGAAACTGAAGAAATTTACCGCTGGTATGGCATCAGCGTTTGGAACATTTTCAAATATGAAGTATGTGAAGTCAACACATTAAACGAGATTGACTGATGAACATTTCAAAGCGATTCTCTTAATTGGATGCAGCAATTCCAAACCAAACATTGATGATATCTTGAAAGCCAAATATTAGTTTCACAAATCTCATTAACCTGTTTTGCATTAGTTTGTGAGATTCGGAAATATGCACACAAGATCTGATGTAACTATCTTTTTGCTAACGTCGTCTTCTTTGATAACTGTTAGTTAGTAAATAAATATGTTGGGTGTCTTTGTTTTTTGTGCATTGCACACCACTCACCCATGATTAACTTAGTTTTTCATCTTTTTTCTAAGAGCTTTCTGTCTGGTTTGCAAGTATTGTTAAAGTTAGTTGCATATCCTTTACAGGACGTTTGCAGTCAATACCTGCATTTTCAACAGCTGTTTTCTCTATATTCAAGGCTATACTGTCTTGACGTAAGCTTGCTAAAACCTGCAAGTAAACAAAGCCATCTAGCCATGATGTAAGCTTGCAGATGGCAAGTAAAATGGGAGACTTGAGATGGACATAACTAGATAATTTAAATTAGTCTACACTTGGAAAACTGCTGACCCAGACGGGCTATTGACACCACACAGACGCATTGGCACCTTCTTGCCCAGGTAGACCCAGACTGAATCAACAATGAACTGGGCCAGTGAGTGAAATAAAACCACCCAGGCGTGAACAACATTGACACAGGGAGAGATAATAGCCCCAGGGCGGTAAACAAGCCCCGTCCACTCGGACTGGCAGACTCAGGAAGGTGTGAAATCACTGATAAGACTCAGTGGGCTAATAATGGTCAGACCCACAGGTGTGAAGGCTAGTGTGCATGCAGAAAGAATTTTATGACTGGACAGACTTGGAGTTAATTGCAATTAACGTCAGGAGGAGATAAGAAGAATTTAGGAATGGAATTCCTGGGAGATAAGTGTCTACTGCTAGGCTAGGTATAAAAACCCCACTAGACCTGTTCCCTTTAGATTAAATCTGACTTCAGAACAGGTAGGAACTATCTCAATGTTTGTAGTCATATGCATGATTTTATGTTGGCTTCTATGAAGGATTTCTTAGTAACTATGCAACAGTCTTTTAGACATATGAACTTTCAGTCTATATCTGATCTAGGTTATTCCAAGAACTATCTTTGGCGTAGGTACTTGAGTGTTCTTTCTAAGTTCTGTGTTCAATATCATATTGCTTTAAAGTGTTACTCTTCTGAGAAGTAGAAACTTATGGAAGGCAGGTCTTGTCTAGATATACTTGAGGTGTCGTAGCAGATGCTTGCCATCTCTTTCTAAACTAGACTAGTCTCCTTTTTGGTGTGTGCATTTGTTGTACAGAATATAGTCAACTGACTATTTATTTAATTCTTACAACAGCAGTAACTAACTAGTGCATTATGCTATGATGTTAAAGTATCATAATATGTCTAGTTTAATCAATATGTTTATGTGTATTGGATGTTTGATATATTGATTTGTCATATGCAAACCTACCAATATGAAGTGTTATGCTATTGTCTGCGCATTGGCACATTGGCCAATGATTGTGTTGGAAGCAGAGGTGTAATGGTACAGACATTACCCACAATTGGTAGTATAGGGTATATGGTGCTAAACTTTCTCAGTGTATTGTGGGCGTGCGTCCACGGTAATGCATGGAAACCTGGCACAGCTACTTGTCACGGCTTGCAAGCCCGGATGATCAGGCATTGTTATAATACCCTTACCGACCCTGTGAGCTGCTAAACTAACATTGGACGGAGCGGCTGTACGACACAGAATTTCTGTATTAGCGACATGGACATGGGGCGGCAGAAATGTAATCATTACAGGCGTGTGAGACAATTGAAAAGCCCGTCCCAGACTAAAGACAGTAGGGAGAAGGAGGATGGTGAACGCAGTCGAGCTGAAAGATAAACTTGGCCAGACTGGTCATTGTATATGTTTGTGTTATATGTTTTAATTAGGATTGCGCTGATGTAGAACTGATATAACACATTCTTGACTTTCTTTCAAGCTCTCACAAGGAGCCCTATGTTATAGATCTCAAGACTAGAGACTACTGACTAGGAGTGTCAGGACTGACAGGATCTCAGAATACCGGCAAGCTGTTCTTTCTTTTGTGTGTGTCTACTGGAGAGTGGGGATCTGGACCACAGATCCAGATAGATCGAGTAACAAGTAAAGTTACGTAATGTTTGTCATCAATATCAATATGTATATGATTTCATCATCCTCATATTGACAATCATCCTATGTCTATTGTTATGATTAGCAAATAAATGTTGTAGTATTGTAACTCATAGTTCTGTCATTATATTTTAATTCCAATTGTGCATACGTGTTGTGTGTGTACATTGGTGGGGGTTCACTTACACACCAAGGAAGGGAGCAGTCAGGGAGAAAAACCTGTACTGGAATAGTTGTCTTTACACTTTAATTCAGACTTAAAACATCTATTCTAGCTAACCTTCTCTTCCCTATCCTTGGCGAATATTCAGCACAGTTCATTTTAATTTTGTAACGAGCCACTTGGAGCTGTACGTTGGATATTCATGGGCCTAATCTATAGTTCAGCCATATAGATTTTGTCCCTAGTCAGTTTCTGACTATTAGGGGTTGCTCGCCAGTGAAAAATACTTTCATCTAGCCGGTGGGGCACCCCGACTTCTGACAGATTGGGGCTCTCGTCCGGATCCTGAATCAGGACTTCTAGTAATCATAGTGATTCGTACTAGACCCTAGACATACGATTTTTAAAAGTTAACTCTTGTAATCTTCAATCATCAAAATAGACTATCATCAAATGTAGCTACTTTTAGTTGAGGAAGTTACAGAGTACATATATAACTTTTCAAAAGTATAACAGATAAGAACTTATGAGAAAACTACCTCATCTATCATTTATTGATAATTATTTTAATTATTATCATTTAGTGTATCATTCATCATTTAATGATAACTGATCACTTTAATCATATTTACATTGATGTGTTTGATGATTTAACTGCTTGACTGATTTGCAATTTTATGCTAATATATGCCATGTTCATTTTGACATGTATGCAGTGCATTTTAATGTTTATTTAGGTAAATATTACTGTTGATTACTGTGTAGTATATCTCTCACACTTACTTCACTGCTGTCGCCAGGTACTACTTGAATATTATTTTCAGTTGTCTTTCACTGCTGAGGCTAAACTATACACATTGGATAGCGTAGACTGTCAGTAGTTAACTCTTGTCGTTCTAGCTTAGATCTGATTTTTGATATATACATAGGGGCTTACCTAAATATAGTCATTAGCAATTATGTTCTTGCTTTACCGGAATCTTGAAGAGGATCTGAAGGCGCGCGCAGATTTCTCAGAGACCGCGAGAGGGTGGGGCATAAGAGAAGGCTTACAGGGAGAGCAACTAGAAACATATATCATAGCTGAGTTAGAATGGTGGGACCAAGAAGAAGATATTATGTTTAAAGAAGATGATGAGTTCTTTGAAGCACAAGAGCGTAGCAAAACTGAAGGAGTAAAGATGGAGAAAACGCATATGGAAACAGTCAAGGCGGAGAAGCTAACCTTTCTAGCGGAACATAAGGTAG
This sequence comes from Cepaea nemoralis, assembly GCA_014155875.1. Classification (NCBI taxonomy): domain Eukaryota; kingdom Metazoa; phylum Mollusca; class Gastropoda; order Stylommatophora; family Helicidae; genus Cepaea; species Cepaea nemoralis. The sequence goes on along the minus strand of JACEFZ010019037.1, from coordinate 29,923 downwards.
GAGATACGGATGCTCACCCAACCAGGAAGGAAGGGACATCTTTGCCACCCACCGCAGAATCAGAGTTAGTGGACCGGGAACTACAGGTTCTCATTCGACCCAGTCCTAAACGGAAAAGAGGGAAGAAAAAACGTGCCAAGGGCACTTCAAACAGTCACAAACGTGATAACTGTTTGCACCACGGCAATAGTCGTTTGACAGTAGAGGACCTTCAGGAAAACCACTTGACTGCTACGAGAAATGAATCTCGAGAGAAAGAGGAACTGAAGACAACCTTTAATGAGGTCGCAGGCGGAGACCTAGCCGATTCTCACATTCCCTTCTGTTCACAGAATCACGAAGTGGAATTACATCTGACTGAAATAGGGAGGATGGAAGTAACTGAATCCCAGGTGAATTTTATTACTGTAACGCGGGAAGAATCACTAATTATCAGTTCAGATAATTTGCCTACTAACAGTTACCCAGAGGACAACTGTTCGTACCACAAGATATGTGGTTTAACTGGTCCGCCAGTACAAGACTCCCAGGAATCTCATTTTACTTCAACGAGAGGTGAAACTCAAGAGGAAGATGACCTGAGGACATCTTTTAAGGAGGTCGGAGATCGAAAGGTAACCGACTTTATTATTCCCTTCAGCTCAGGAGAGGATGAAGTGGGATTAAATTTGACTGACAGAGGGATGAAGGATGATCCGGAACCCCTTGTGATCTTTGAGGCTGCAGCTCAGGACAAGACACTAGATCATCAGTTCAAATGATTTACGTAATGTGATGGATTGTTTAGACACCAGCCCATCACAGGATTTACCTCAACTGGACTTAGCCCATGAAAGCACGACCAGAGAGGAACATCCAGACCAGGAAACATTTCCAGTTGTTATCTCACAGTATACCAGTTCGGAGACTCAGGAAACACAAGGAATTGTCATGAGCCAGAATATGGACTCTGATATTGTGCAGACAACATTGTCTGTAGTTGCTAAAGAAGAAAATTCTTTGCACAAGATGGAGGAAGAAAAGCCTATCATCTCATTAGCTGAAGTTATCAGGGAATTCCAGCAACAGGGACCTGAAGTAACAGAAGTCAAGAGTGGTTTGGAATCAGCACTCTTAGGACTCAATCTACCCTTCAGTCAGGTCGATTTGATAGGAGTAGATCAGCTATTTGTGGATACTTTATTCAAAAGTAACTCCACTTTATTGCCCTGGAGTAACTATGTTATTTCTCAAGGCTGGACAACTTGGCTCACTAAATTTCCAATTTCTAGCACGGTTTTCACACGAAACTCTAATGCAGAGAAACTCAGCCCATTAACTGAATATCAGGGGAAGAAACCGCGACACCGAGGAGGGACGATTGTTACGCCCGACTTTGAAGGAGGAAAGCGCCAGTTGAATTTATATCATGGGACCATGATGTGTAACATTATTCCTTTCAAAAGGAAGCTATTGATGGATCTGTTAAGGATCTATAAAGGATGGAGGAATATCACGGAGACAAGCTTTGCTGTGGCCAGCTTATGCAAGACCTCACTACGGGTACATCCTCGGCTGAAAGGAGTAAATCACGTGAGTGAATGGTGTAAAACGATTGCTGCCCAGAGGCGTAGAAGAATCCCGTTGATTGTGATCTTTCCCAGAGGGGTAAAATTACAACCTCCTGACAATTACCGGATTTTACCAAGCTATTGCATGGAATCCCGGCCGAAAACCAGGTACAAGGATCTATCCAGAGTATCTTTGGGTTATGGAAATGGGACGTCTTTATGCAAGGACAACCCACTGCCACAAGGAATATTGGAAACCTTTAGGCAGATACAGAACGGAGAGTGCTTAGGCATTATTCTGGGATGTACGGCGTGCTTTGACAAAAGATTTCTGGCAGAAACTTTTTTTTTAAGGGGAAAGCTCTGTCACGAATTGGCAGCCTTTACTTCCCAGAACAATTTTCGGTTCACTTTTGATGGGCCATGTAGAGGATCAACAGACGAACAAAACTGTTTTCTCTATATTCAAGGCTATACTGTCTTGACGTAAGCTTGCAAAACCTGCAAGTAAACAAAGCCATCTAGCCATGATGTAAGCTTGCAGATGGCAAGTAAAATGGGAGACTTGAGATGGACATAACTAGATAATTTAAATTAGTCTACACTTGGAAAACTGCTGACCCAGACGGGCCTTGACACCACACAGACGCATTGGCACCTTCTTGCCCAGGTAGACCCAGACTGAATCAACAATGAACTGGGCCAGTGAGTGAAATAAAACCACCCAGGCGTGAACAACATTGACACAGGGAGAGATAATAGCCCCAGGGCGGTAAACAAGCCCCGTCCACTCGGACTGGCAGACTCAGGAAGGTGTGAAATCACTGATAAGACTCAGTGGGCTAATAATGGTCAGACCCACAGGTGTGAAGGCTAGTGTGCATGCAGAAAGAATTTTATGACTGGACAGACTTGGAGTTAATTGCAATTAACGTCAGGAGGAGATAAGAAGAATTTAAGAATGGAATTCCTGGGAGATAAGTGTCTACTGCTAGGCTAGGTATAAAAACCCCACTAGACCTGTTCCCTTTAGATTAAATCTGACTTCAGAACAGGTAGGAACTATCTCAATGTTTGTAGTCATATGCATGATTTTTATGTTGGCTTCTATGAAGGATTTCTTAGTAACTATGCAACAGTCTTTTAGACATATGAACTTTCAGTCTATATCTGATCTAGGTTATTCCAAGAACTATCTTTGGCGTAGGTACTTGAGTGTTCTTTCTAAGTTCTGTGTTCAATATCATATTGCTTTAAAGTGTTACTCTTCTGAGAAGTAGAAACTTATGGAAGGCAGGTCTTGTCTAGATATACTTGAGGTGTCGTAGCAGATGCTTGCCATCTCTTTCTAAACTAGACTAGTCTCCTTTTTGGTGTGTGCATTTGTTGTACAGAATATAGTCAACTGACTATTTATTTAATTCTTACAACAGCAGTAACTAACTAGTGCATTATGCTATGATGTTAAAGTATCATAATATGTCTAGTTTAATCAATATGTTTATGTGTATTGGATGTTTGATATATTGATTTGTCATATGCAAACCTACCAATATGAAGTGTTATGCTATTGTCTGCGCATTGGCACATTGGCCAATGATTGTGTTGGAAGCAGAGGTGTAATGGTACAGACATTACCCACAATTGGTAGTATAGGGTATATGGTGCTAAACTTTCTCAGTGTATTGTGGGCGTGCGTCCACGGTAATGCATGGAAACCTGGCACAGCTACTTGTCACGGCTTGCAAGCCCGGATGATCAGGCATTGTTATAATACCCTTACCGACCCTGTGAGCTGCTAAACTAACATTGGACGGAGCGGCTGTACGACACAGAATTTCTGTATTAGCGACATGGACATGGGGCGGCAGAAATGTAATCATTACAGGCGTGTGAGACAATTGAAAAGCCCGTCCCAGACTAAAGACAGTAGGGAGAAGGAGGATGGTGAACGCAGTCGAGCTGAAAGATAAACTTGGCCAGACTGGTCATTGTATATGTTTGTGTTATATGTTTTAATTAGGATTGCGCTGATGTAGAACTGATATAACACATTCTTGACTTTCTTTCAAGCTCTCACAAGGAGCACCTATGTTATAGATCTCAAGACTAGAGACTACTGACTAGGAGTGTCAGGACTGACAGGATCGTCAGAATACCGGCAAGCTGTTCTTCTTTTGTGTGTGTCTACTGGAGAGTGGGGATCTGGACCACAGATCCAGATAGATCGAGTAACAAGTAAAGTTACGTAATGTTTGTCATCAATATCAATATGTATATGATTTCATCATCCTCATATTGACAATCATCCTATGTCTATTGTTATGATTAGCAAATAAATGTTGTAGTATTGTAACTCATAGTTCTGTCAGTTATATTTTAATTCCAATTGTGCATACGTGTTGTGTGTGTACATTGGTGGGGGTTCACTTACACACCAAGGAAGGGAGCAGTCAGGGAGAAAAACCTGTACTGGAATAGTTGTCTTTACACTTTAATTCAGACGTAAAAATCTATTCTAGCTAACCTTCTTCTTCCCATCCTTGGCGAATATTCAGCACAGTTCATTTTAATTTTGTAACGAGCCACTTGGAGCTGTACGTTGGATATTCATGGGCCTAATCTATAGTTCAGCCATATAGATTTTGTCCCTAGTCAGTTTCTGACTATTAGGGGTTGCTCGCCAGTGAAAAATACTTTCATCTAGCCGGTGGGGCACCCCGACTTCTGACAGTCAATACTGCATTTTTTGCTGTTGTTGATGTCTAGACAAGTTTACATTCGGTAGTTGCCATTGCTTTCTAAATAACCGGCACCCTTACCATAGTGTAAAAAGCCCAGCACAGTGTGGCCTGCTGCCAAAATTGCACGCAGCTGTGTTTCGAACTCAGATATATGGATTACAAATCACATCAGTAAGACCTTCGCCTTGGAGGGCGGTTGAGGCGCAGGTACAAAGAACAGAATGATTATGCACGCCCCGCGCTGCATCATTTTGTGCAGTTGTTCCAGATGTATGCCTACCTGTGTTGCCTTGTAAAAATAAAGGTTATCGTCTATCTATTATTTTCTAAAATATTAATGTAGACTATAGTGATAGATGGAGTGTGTTGGTTAGTGATGTTGGCGTCTAATATAGTTTAGACTGATCTATGTAAAGCAGCGACGATATAAGTGACATCATTTAGGGCAGGGTTTCCCACCTTTTTTCTGCTATGCCCCACACTAAGCCTTTCTAAAATTCTGATCCCCCGCCCCCCCCTGCAACATATCACATTTTTAATATTCAAAATTGAAATGTCACTAAAGAAACTTGAATTATTTTTTTTTAAAGAAGGGCTCACAGTTCAAAGGAGCCCAGAGGGACTAGACCACACCCCCCCCCCCCGCCCGGAGTGAACTGGGCAGGCCGAGAGAGGGATTATGCTGCATGGGCAACACGTTCCCTATACTTTTAGCCCAGGCTTTGTGCTATGGAGAGGCATAACTCCATCCCTGATCTTAACTGGATCTTGGAATCAAAGCGAGAGGTAACAGTTACGAGTTATAAGTCCTTGTCAACTGGCGTAGACATGGGGCACTACAGGTTACAATTATGTGTATTCAAATACATGATCACTGTGCCAGCAGGCAAGCATGCTAGTCACTTCACTGTCATGGCTACCAACCACCACTGCAAACACCTTATTTTATTGTAAAATAGAAAGCAAATACCAGTTTGCGAAAGTGACATCTGTTACAACAGCTTCGCCAGTAACTCCAAGAGAACAGTGTTTGAAAACCCTAACAGATGAAACTTAAATATTCAAATAATATCTGCAACAAATCAATAACACTGCAAGTTATGTTGTCTGTCATTACCACTTCACCACTTCAAATAAGAAAGTCCTTTACTATTATCTCCCTACCAATAAGTGAAACAAAGATATTTTTAATCAGCCATTGGTCACAGAGAGACTTAGCTTCATCAAAATCAACAGCAAACAAAAGAGGAAGCATATTCACCAACTGTTTATTTACTGTGGAATTGTCAACAGTTGTACTATTATTCATAATGGTGCCATGAGTCAGATTACTTAAGACCTGGTTAACAGCAACATAGATTGTTGAAACATTAATAGTGATGAATAAGCACGGAGAGTGATAAGGAAAAAGACACCGGTAACGGGCTAAAGATAGTGGCCAATAGAATTGCGAGGAGGAGGCCACGTGATTAGGAGGGTCGAGCAGGGCGCACGGACAAAGGGAGTCAGTCGGAGTTGGGAAGCCATGACAGACAGATCACGAAAGGCAGAGAAGTGTGTCGGCTGAGAACTGAATATCCCTTGTGGCAATGAAACGCCGAGAATCGTCGACGGCAAGTAAATGAGTGTACGCGAGATATTTCAGAGCGTGTCCCGATTGATGAGAATAGTGTTGCCGCGACCAGGCGGGAGGACATGTTACAGCACGGAGTCGAGTCGTGTGCCGTGGGCAGAGGTTGCCGGCCTGTGAATGTAGGCGCCATGCGACCATGTTTAACAGGACTGTAAGTAGGATAGAAGAGTGTATGTGTAGATCATTGTAGTTGATTAGATAGCCTGGATAGCAGGACGTACTACAATCAGTGTGTAAACAAATGTCGTGGGTGTACGTGTACCTTTGAATATCCCAGTGATTGTGTCGCATAGAAACAATACATGATGCCATTCTATCACTCGATGGTGACGAGTTGTGTTCACGGTGTATCAGTGTGTAATTCATAAAGAGTGTCAACGTAGCCGCATCTCAATACCCCTAGTTACGTCAGAAAGGGCTCGTTGGCAACATGGGGGATTTCGTCCTTCAAAAGAACTCGGCAAAATTGAGGCAATGGTTATCATGGTAGTGAACAAGTATGTATATATTGTCAGCTACAGATCATAAACAGTTAAGGCTATGTACACCAACAAGATAATAGTACAAGCGCATGGATTATAGATAACAGAAAACCATGGCTAGGTGTTGAACATAGGACGCTTGAGCTTATGTACAAGAAAGTAACCCGCAGTGAGCGAGGTTCAACAGCTCAGGAAAGTAATCGGTTGTATTAAACATTGAAGAGCATAAGTAAGAATATGGGGCAACTTGATTCAGGTGATGGTTTCAAAGTGAGGTATCATCAGTGAAGTTAGCATTCATGTTGCAAAGTACAATGGAGCAGTCAGCGCCAATTCTGCGAAAGCTTAAAAGATGAGTAGCAGCAATACAAACAACAGAACATACGTCATACTCAACGTTATAATGTCTGATTAACTTGGCGTTGTGCATGAGCGACAACACGTTAACATTAGGAAATCCCGGGAAAATAGAAATACAGAAACATTATGGCATCTTGCCACAAGAATTACAGTGTGGAGCCGTATTCAGGGGGCTGCATGCATTAGAATGCTGGCGTAGACTAATTATGTCAAAACTAGTATCTGTTCCAGAAATGTGTTCCATGACAGTCAGTAGTACACTATTAGGTATCTACACCATTGATGTGGAGCTGCACCTGACGACCAAGTGTATCCTTGTCGACCTGGGAGTGAAACGGGGACGGCCACGCTGATTTGGATCAAGCCCGGAAGCAAGCGGAAGTGAACTGAGTATCGGGATCAAGCCACTGGAAACATCATCGCTGGATATATACAGGGCAAGTTAATTCTAATTAATTTTCTATGTGTACTGCTCAATTACAGAGAGCTACCCGGCATCTTTGTATGATATGGTGTGATCAGCCTGACGAAGTAGATTGTTCTCCCACAGGGATGATGTTAGTTAGAGAACCTCTTTTGGTTCCAGGTTGCAGGTTAACATAACAAGATCAGCAGCAACACTGACTGCGTGTACAGATAGTAATAGATATATCACTCAGTAGATACATCATATAACCATGCCAACATGGTCGGATTTCATAGATTTAGGTGTGAGATGTGGGCTGACAGTGACAGAGCTTAAGACAGAACTTCAGAAACGGAATGATAACCAAGGTAAAGACCAACAGAACAGACCCAAGAGTAGAGATCATCGAACAGATTTCATAACTTTAGGTGGGAGATGTGGGTTGACAGTGAAAGAGCTTAGTACAGATCTTCAGAAACGTAATGATAACCAAGGTAAAGACCAACAGAATAGACCCAAGAGTAGAGATCACCAAACGACTCAATATAGACCGGCCCTACAGAGATCAGCTACGGTAGCTCGATCAAAGCGAGTAAGTGAATGTACATATTGTGGGCGCCAACATGGGGCTGTTGATATAGGAAATAGAAACCCTAAGTACGACTCGTACATAAGAAACTGTCCTTCTAATAGAGTCGAGAGGTACGCAGACTACGTAAACAGTCGAAAATGTTGGGTCTGTAACAGTCTGGGCCACGTAGCCAGAGAGTGTAGACTGAGACGGCTGACTAAAGAAGAACATGACCAAAAGACAAATGTAGGGGACATACAACGAATACAGGACATACAACGAATACGAGGACATACAGACGTGAATAAGAGACAAGAGTTCAGTAACCCCACGTGTAGGCACACAGTGCCTGCAAGAGAGGCGAATGCGACCAACATTCACAATGGGTCCTTGAAAGTCCACAAAGCACTCGTGAACGGAAAGATGACAACCTGCGTTAGAGATACTGGGGCGTCTATAGTAGGTGTGGATCGGTGTCTGGTACTGAACAGTGAATACACGGGAGATAGTGTGACATGCCGTACCTTCGGTGGCACAAAGGAAAGTATGCTATAGCATGGGTTCATATATCCTGGCCCATACTATGAAGGGAGAATACGAGTGGCGGTATTACCAAACCCATGTGCAGGCCTTATGATAGGTAACATACCGGGGGCCAAAAGATTGTACGGAAGAGGAAGCCCGGACATGGGATTATAGTAAGGCATATGGCAATGCGATTACCAGACAGCAGGCTAAGAAAGACAAAGAAGAAGATAACATGGCCATACCTCGGGCTAAACAAACAGACAATGGACTGGTCCCAGACATCCAAACCGACGACTTTGCAAACAACAAAGAGATGACAAGACACTGCGAACGTGTTTTCAGCGGGCAAACCGCCCACCTAAACAATCTAAAGAGAGTAAGTGGTCATTCGTAATTGATAAGAACATCCTCACGAGAGAGTATAGCAAAGGGGCAACGCTTTCTCACACAAACCGTTGCTGCCGTTACATCATCGCAGCAACGCACTAAAATTAGCGCAGACTCTCCATTTGCAGGCCATATGGGGATGGCCAGGACGAGACAGAGATTATTATCTCAGTTCTAACTGGCCAGCTATTGTAAGGATGTCAGAAGCTATGTTCGTTCATGTGAACTGTGCCAGCGAACTTCACAAAAAGGAAGGCATCCAAAGGCAAAAATCCAGGAGACGGACTTGGCTTCTAGACCATTCGAAAAGATAGCTGTCGACATTGTGGGACCCCTCAATACGACGACGGACCGAGGAAATAGGTATATCCTAACGATGATTGACCTATGCACACGATGGCCAGAAGCGGTTCCCCTGAAATCCATATCATCTAGATCCATCGTAGAAGCATTCCTCCTTATATTCAGCAGAATAGGATTCCCATCATGCATCCTATCAGATAGGGGTACCCAGTTCATCTCAGAAGCCACACAGTGCGTAATGAAGTTAATGGGGGATAAAACAATCATTCAGCTCCCCATACCATCCGATGACCAACGGAGTAAATGAGAACTTTAATGGGGTACTAAAACGTACTCTAGCCAAAGTCACGGCGGAACGCCCAAAAGACTGGGATGTGATGCTCCCGGCAGTGCTGTTCGCATACCGAGAGGTACCACAAGCGAGCACAGGATTCTCCCCATTCGAGTTAGTATACGGGGCAAACCCAAGGGGTCCATTGCTACTGTGGAATGAGCTGCTCACAGGCAAAATACATGACTCCCTGAAAAGGGAGGCATACGACATGGTGATAAGCCTAAGGCAGAAAGTAGTCACGGCATGTCAAGTAGCAAAAGAGGCACTGCAGATCGCTGGACATAAATATAGACAGTATGATAACCGGAAGGCCAAGACATTAGTCTTGAAAGAAGAAGATAAAGTCTTGTTGCTCCTCCCAGACCCCAGAGACTCCCTCATTGTATCATGGCAGGGACCATTCCAAGTATTGCAGAGAATTAGTGATGTAGATTATCAGGTGCAGGTGGGCAATAAGAAAAAGATCTACCACATCAATATGCTGAAACCGTTCGTAGACAGAAAGACGGACGAGACAGTAACAGTAGAAGAAGGTAAAAGTCTTAGACCTGCCTCGGGATGCGGGGTCATTAATGAACAGCAAGACGACGCGGTGGGGGATGAAATTCCAACACCTGACGTTAGAGACGATGACAGCTGGAGAGGAATACAGCTGAACCCGGAATTAGGAAAACAAGACAAAGCTACACTGGAAAGGTCTATTGTTAAATTTAGACACATATTTTCCAACAAACCTGGAAGCACTGATCTCATAACTCATAAAATCACCCTATTATCTAAGGTGCCAGTAAGGGTGAAACCGTATCCTATTCCGGTCCACTTCTTTGAGAAAATAACATCTGAAATATCTGACCTTGACCAGTGTGGTATCATTAGGAAATCCACTTCAAATTACTGCTCACCTTTGGTCATAGTAAAGAAAAAAGATAACACCCTGAGGATATGCGTTGACTATAGAAAGATCAACGCATTAACCCTCTTAGATGCGGAACCCATGCCAAACATCGACGATCTCATAGACGGCATGGCCAAATCACAAATTTTCTCCAAAATCGATTTAACCAAGGGATACTGGCAAATCCCTATGGAAGAAAAGTCCATGCATATCACGGCTTTCGCTACGCCGTTAGGCCTTTATGAATGGGCCTATATGCCTTTTGGTCTACAGAACGCACCAAGCACATTCATGCGAATGATGCGCAGGCTACTGCAAGGCATTGGAAATGTAGCCACGTATATGGACGATATATGCATCCATACTACGAATATAGATAAACACACCGAGGTCATGGAGCAGGTGTTTCAGAGAATACAAGACCATGGGCTGAAAGCTAAGCCCAGTAAGGTCGAGATAGGGTATTTGGAAGTGCAATTCCTGGGACATAGAATCTCCAACGGGTTTCGGAAAACCGACCCGACTGTGGTTACAAAGATTTTGCAAATTAAAGCTCCCACCACCAAGAAAGAGGTTAGGAGCGTTTTAGGGCTTATTAATTATTATCAGAAGTTCATACCGAACTTCGCCGAGATGACTGCAACTTTCTCCGAACTACTGAAGAAAGGTCAACCGACAAAGGTTAACTGGACAGACAAACACAGCAGACTATTGGAGGAAATTAAGACACTCTTCAGTAGACAACCTATCTTAAAACTGCCAGATATCTCAAAAGACTTCATTCTCCAAACTGATGCAAGCTCCTACGCAATCTCTGCTATCCTGCTACAGTACCATCATGGACAATTACACCCCATACTCTACTATAGTAGGAAACTGACAGACACCCAAAAGAACTATTCCATCACGGAACTGGAAGCCTTAGCGCTAGTTGAAAGTGTTAAGAAATTCTCCAAATATTTGTTGGGGAAAAAGTTCATGGTATTGTCTGACAATACACCATTAAAGGTATTCAAAGAGGGCCATCCAAAAAACTCTCGGATACACAGGTGGTCCTTACTTCTGCAGGACTATGACTTTGATATTTGCCACATACCAGGCAAAGATAACAACCTTGCAGATGTACTTAGTAGACTATAGAAAGACATTAGAAATACATGAACGAATTGACATGTAATTATTGTGATAGAATGTAAGTATAGATATGTATATTGTAGGTACTGTACAGATTGCATAAAGGTTAGATATATGATTGCTGTAATATAATATGCCATTGTGAATATAAATATGTATGTATGGATATATATACACCCAAGGCTGTTGTTAATTTCAGATAGTTAAGGGGTGTAAATGACTGAGCAGAAGAGATAGTGTCGAAGGTACCTCAAAGATGCTACCTCACTAGCTGACTGAAGAGGCTAAGACCGACAGACGCAAGGAAGATTGGGAATCTGACGGGTAGAAGATACAGTTAGCGAAGACAGATACCAGCCAGAACCAACCAAGGGAGTAATAGTTAATAACATTCACACTCATTCAATAAACAAAACTCATAATATACGTAGATAGAGATAAATATAATTTTAATGGCTTTAAGTACATCCATAAACATCAGTACGTTCTTATGATCATGATCATCATGCCATGTATATTGGTAAACAGTATGCATGTAATTTTAACAATAATTGTAACAGTGTTGATTGTACTATTACCTGATTGTAACACATAACGTATAAAATGAGATGTCGGTGCTAGAGATGCTAGAAACTGATGAGTGATCGTAACTGGAAAAAAGAAGGATAAACATCTACCAGAGCAGGAAGGTTGACAGTGGGTCTAAAACCACGATACATCACAGATGACACCCATAGCATAAAAGGAAAAGAAGAAGAAGGTAACTGAGACATTACTACCAGTGATGCATATTGATGTCACAAAGATGATAATGATAGGCGAGTGAAAGTTTGAGTAGTGCTTGAAATATTACATGTGAGTCCAATTTTATATACTATTCAGATTTTATGACAATATTGTAAATTGGAAAGACAGACATGTACAATTGGTAGGAGAAACTTAGGTGATTCTGGTAACGGATACACCACATGAGAATATGAGGAGTGACAGCGAAGTGAGAAAAAGGGGATGAGAAGACTGAGAGTAGGAATTTGTGCCAATGAGAATTAATTTGAACACAACCGGGATGCAACAGGATATTTGCACACCAGTATACAGGAAGCATAAAGGCATAGACGGAATATTTGAGGTTCTAGTATGTGTGTTGTAAGACAAAGTACATTAAAAAAAAAAAAAAAAAAAAAAAAAAAAAAAAAAAAAAGAGAGAGAGAGAGAGAGAAAGACAATCGATGAAAGGATGAAGAGAGGGAATGAGAGAGAGAGAACAGAGTGCAAGTGAAATTGAAGGAAAGGATACAAGAATAGTGTAGTAGGATTATTGGTAGTACCATTGATAATAGTACCAAGTGGTAGTACTGTGTACATATAAGATTGCAACATGTAGCACTTTAGCATGGCAGCAGATGTATATAAAGGTATATAAGGGTCATGAGATTAGGAACACTACAAGGAAAAAGTTGGTAGTAAGAACACCAGGCATAAACATAAGGCAAATGAAGGGAATAGATAGCCATAGAGCACAAGTAACTAATGGCAGCCGACCACGCACACACGTTGACAAGACAAATACAAGAGTCATAGGTACTCACACCAAAGAGATCCACAGTCGTAGCATAGACTACTCAGGAGCAAGATAGAGCTTAAACAAAATATGGGTGAAATTGATATGTCTGCAATACACACGTTCCTGCACCCAGGGCTTAAGGGCTGGGGAGGGTGTCAGTTGCTTGTACCGAGGTATAAATGAGGAACCTTATGGGAATGTCCGGGGTGGGACATTGGGACTCATAGTAGGTTGGTCCTCAACTTGCCGAATACAAAGGGGGTTGAGGCCACACGAGGTCTATTTGGGAATAGACGGATATTCGTGTCCGACATTATAATTTGTGTGAAGGTATGGCAGAATATCAACGTAACACAGAGGGAAGTTAAAGGGAACTGAGAAGCAAGCTCAAAGGCATGAGGCAGTAGGACAGATATGTGCGACCAGGGACAGGCATGTGCGACCAAGCTGACTCATGTCAAGTGTAGAGATAAGGAAGAACCCAAAATGTAGAACATTTTTGAAATTGCGGGGGGCATATGCCATGAGTCAGATTACTTAAGACCTGGTTAACAGCAACATAGATTGTTGAAACATTAATAGTGATGAATAAGCACGGAGAGTGATAAGGAAAAAGACACCGGTAACGGGCTAAAGATAGTGGCCAATAGAATTGCGAGGAGGAGGCCACGTGATTAGGAGGGTCGAGCAGGGCGCACGGACAAAGGGAGTCAGTCGGAGTTGGGAAGCCATGACAGACAGATCACGAAAGCAGAGAAGTGTGTCGGCTGAGAACTGAATATCCCTTGTGGCAATGAAACGCCGAGAATCGTCGACGGCAAGTAAATGAGTGTACGCGAGATATTTCAAGCGTGTCCCGATTGATGAGAATAGTGTTGCCGCGACCAGGCGGGAGGACATGTTACAGCACGGAGTCGAGTCGTGTGCCGTGGGCAGAGGTTGCCGGCCTGTGAATGTAGGCGCCATGCGACCATGTTTAACAGGACTGTAAGTAGGATAGAAGAGTGTATGTGTAGATCATTGTAGTTGATTAGATAGCCTGGATAGCAGGACGTACTACAATCAGTGTGTAAACAAATGTCGTGGGTGTACGTGTACCTTTGAATATCCCAGTGATTGTGTCGCATAGAAACAATACATGATGCCATTCTATCACTCGATGGTGACGAGTTGTGTTCACGGTGTATCAGTGTGTAATTCATAAAGAGTGTCAACGTAGCCGCATCTCAATACCCCTAGTTACGTCAGAAAGGGCTCGTTGGCAATGGTGTATTACATTAATGTCTGTTACAAAGAATAACAATTTCTAGTTTATTACACAAGAGCACACAACTCGGGATGTTCCATCACCAGTTAAACAAAGTTAGCTAAACAAGTTAACCCAGTGAATTGTAAAATAAGATAAACTAAACTATGATTCTACACCAGACAAGAACACAAACAGAAAGCAAACAAATGTTACACTTATTCATGAAACCCCCGGACAGCTTAGTCAGCATCACTGTTTCCCTGTCAGACTGTGGCTGTAACAGTTGCCAAAGTACATGTGATAGACTAGTGTGGCAATATTATTTTGTGTGGGCTTCTAATCAGTTGTGATAGTCATCATTATTTGTAAATGTACAGGCTGAAATTATGGGCACACCTACACAATTGTATACATATAGTATGTAGTATATACACTATACAGAAATGGTTTACACTGGCTGTGAGGGCAGGGAAGACTGGCCAAGCAAACATAGTTGGCCACCATCACCTTCATTGAGTTATCTACCAGAGATATTTTGGTACATGCTTTGTGGCTGTTCCTGTCAAGATCACTGTGATAGCCTGTTCACTGTGATACCCCATCATTAGAGACTAACGAGTGTTGAGTAAAGAGGAATACAACAACCATAAACATCACATCCGTGAAAGTCAAGAGGAACACAACAACCATAAACATCACATCCGTGAAAGTCAAGTCAAGAGGAACACAACAACCACAAACATCACATCCGTGAAAGTCAAGTCAAGAGGAACACAACAACCACAAACATCACATCCGTGAAAGTCAAGTCAAGAGGAACACAACAACCATAAACATCACATCCGTGAAAGTCAAGTCAAGAGGAACACAACAACCATAAACATCACATCCGTGAAAGTCAAGTCAAGAGGAACACAACAACCATAAACATCACATCCGTGAAAGTCAAGTCAAGAGGAACACAACAACCATAAACATCACATCCGTGAAAGTCAAGTCAAGAGGAACACAACAACCATAAACATCACATCCGTGAAAGTCAAGTCAAGAGAAACACAACAACCATAAACATCACATCCGTGAAAGTCAAGTCAAGAGAAACACAACAACCATAAACATCACATCCGTGAAAGTCAAATCAAGAGGAACACAACAACCATAAACATCACATCCGTGAAAGTCAAATCAAGAGGAACACAACAACCATAAACATCACATCCGTGAAAGTCAAGTCAAGAGAAACACAGCAACCATAAACATCACATCCGTGAAAGTCAAGTCAAGGACCAGCTCTCACACCATGAGCTGTACTGGGTATATGGTACTAGCCCCATATTTTTAGACCAATTGACATTCCATGGGAGATATGGGGGATTTGTTAAAGCACACAGTTATAATTTGGAAGTATTTTAGCGTTTAAGTTTGAATTAAACAGAAATCAAAATGAATATATTTCTAAAGTTTAAACACACAAGCCACAAACAATATGTTGTCCAATTTATTGCCTGGCATATTTCACTGCATCTCGTCAGGTGTATACTGCAGAGTTACATATCATATAAAGTGAATAAATGAATTATACCAGGGCTGAAATACTTACAACATATAGTCACTGATATTGTTTGAATGTGGAGCATCAGTTTTCCCCATGGTAATTGCAAATGTATAACAACGTCTTTCTATTTGCACAAAACTGGCTGGAACCATCTAATTACTAATGTCTTGATATATGTGAGCAATCATTTATTGTTCATCAAATACAATATGTCTTGTTTTTTAACCTTATAATGGCTATTAAACAAATGTCTCAAAATTGGCGAGCTAAACATTTTAGGACCTGCTTAATTCACAGAGATTCCTGAAGACTGATTAAAGTTGTTTTCCACCCATACTGGTATATGTTTGGTTACTTGATAGCTAATTGTCTCTCTGTTCTACCTATGTAAGTTGCTTGGCACTCACACTGGAATTGATAAATGCAGTTAGATTTGGTGAACAGAGACAATGGTTCTTTCACAGATGGACACACACATAAACAGACACACACATAAACACACACATCACACATCTTTCCCGCCCCCAGATGTGTCCGGCTGTCAACACAGGTCCAATGCTCCAGAAATATTTACTTCTTGTTGCCAGTCATCCACTTTATAGGTATGTAACAAGGATTTATTTGTTTGACAGTGATAGGTAAGTGAACTACAAGTGTGAATAGAGGCAATAAAGTAGCAAACATGGCACAAAAATTCCATAGAAGCCTCGTGTTATTACAAAAATATTATCCCCAGCTCAGAAAAATTACCCGGCCAAGGTGTTCTCTAGACCAGTGTTTTTCAACCTTTCTGCTGGAGCAGATCCTTATGCAAATGTTTACATTGCTCAATGTGCAATGATCCAAGTGTTATGTAATAAACCAGGTGGGCAGAACTGTTGCATTAAGGCAATTTCGGTCTGTTTCGGCAGAACATTTTTCTGCCACTCACGGAACCCCAGGTGAAAGCCTCTGCTCTAAGCTGTTTATTTAGGCCGGCTCTATTTATATATTTTGCAAACCTTATTATGAGATATATTCTATTACCAAAGGTACCTATACATTTTATATGTACCTTTGCATAGCTTTAGATTCACCAGTGACCCCTAGTCTTCTGCTTTTCTTGTGTTTCAATAGGATTTCAATTATGTTTCTTCTTCTTCTTCTTCGTCTTCTTCTTTTTCTTCTTCGTTCATCTGGAGTTTTTTTTCCAGACGTGATTGCGTTGTGCCAGTTTACAGCAGAGCTGCGTTCTTGCGCTGCTAGGCTGAGACATCCGACTTCTGCGGGCATTTGTTGACCGGGCTAACCTTCCCGATAATTATGTTTCGAATGCAATGTCTTTTTCATTTTCAGATCCCGTGTGCTTCACCCTTCATTATAGCTACCAAGAAAAGAAAAGTGGACGTCGAGTGTCACGTTTTCAATGAAGAATGGGGAGTAAAGAACTTCTTTGAGGAAACAAAGGAACGGCATAACCAGTTGCATAATATGCAGCAAAAGTGTATTCGTTTAGAAAGAGTACAATCTTTGGCGTCACTACGAAACAAAACATCTATCAACATATTCAAAGTTTTCTGGAGAGTTACACTCTGAGAAATATGAGTCAATGAAACGTGATTTAGAAACACAAAGAAATCTCTTCATTAAAAAGTTTGCTCAAAAATGTATCTGTCACTTGTACAAGTAACAAAATAAGTGCATAAGATGACAAAAAGGAAAACTGTTTACTGATGGCAAATTCATCAAAAA
This sequence comes from Cepaea nemoralis, assembly GCA_014155875.1. Classification (NCBI taxonomy): domain Eukaryota; kingdom Metazoa; phylum Mollusca; class Gastropoda; order Stylommatophora; family Helicidae; genus Cepaea; species Cepaea nemoralis. Next base: position 12,497 of record JACEFZ010019037.1, on the reverse strand, counting down.
GTGTGTGATGGAAGCAGCAAATTACTTGTGTCCTGAGAAAGCTGATTTGTTTGAAACTACTTTTGGCAAGTTCAGTTGTGTGAAAAACAGAAGAACTTAGAGAGAACATAGTGCTACAGATACGCGAGAAAACTAGGAACCTGTTGTGATATTCTCTGGCGCTGGACGAGTCTACTAATCTTTCGAGTACGTCACAACTTCTCGTGCTCATTCATGGTGTCAATTTAGACTTTCAGATAACGGAAGAGTTGCCATCCGTTTGCAGAATGCATGGAACAACATCTGGAAAAAACCATTTTCATAACATTTGTGCAAGACTATAACCTTCAGCGGAATCAACTTTGAGGTGTTACAGCTGATGGAGGAAAAAACATGGCTGCAGTGAGGAAGGGTCTGGTGGGGCAGATCAAGACTCAGTTGGAAGATTTGCAAATTCCGGGTGCTCTGTTCATACACTACATCATACATCAGCAAGCACTCTGTGTGAAAGACTTAGATATTTCTTGTGTACTGAAACCAGTCGTTTCTGGTGTGAACTTCATTCAGGGACATGCACTCAATCACTGTTAGTTCCAGGCTTTTCTTGAAGAAATTGATTCTGAATTCTGTGACTTGCCTTATCACACATCAGTGAGGTGGCTCAGCTGCGGTAAAGTCCTGTTTTGCGTTTACAAGCTCCAACACAAAATAGATGTTTTCCTTGATCGTAGCCTGTCCTTCAGAGATCATGTCGATTATGTCATAACGAAGGCTCGAAAAGGTTTGGCAGCAATGAGAGTCATGGCGACTGCCAATATCGAGCAAAGACTGCTATTACTTCTGTTCCAAGGACTTGTGCTTTCACGCATCGAGTATGCCCTGGCCATCCTCACTGTCAGCCCTACACAGATTGGAAGACTTGAAAAAGGTACAAAACGAAGCCATGCGCATCATTTTGGGCTGCACGAGAGACACCAGCTGTGTAGCAATGAGATACCTCCTTGACTTCCCGACAATGGAACACAGGATCAAGATCTGGAGAGCTCGTGCATACTTAAAAAATAAGTGCAGATGAGCAGCACCCTCTGCATGACGCTGTATTCAGAGAAAAGGGTGACAGGCTAAAGAGGGGCAAATCACGGATGGGTCGGGCGGAAGATGTCGTCGGACAGGTCTGCAGTCTTACCAGTATCAACCCCGGCAAGGAATGGGTGCCGGTGCCTCCAGCTTTTAAGTGTACCTTCTCCTGCATTATCACACTCGACAGACGGTGCAGAGAGCAGAACCCTGCCGCTGTCAATGCAGAGGTTAACGCGCTCATCTATGATCACTCAGATAGCCCCGAAGTGCTCATCTATACAGATGGATCTGTTGTAAAGCAGCAGAGAAGTGCGTGGGCATTTACAGCCCGTTCAGCGGGCCGAACCGTTCAAGAATCCAGTGGTGCCCACTATATGACCACGAGCAGCATGACGATGGAGGTGATGGCAGTTACACAGGCTTTCATATGGCTGGAATCACAGCATTATACCAACGTGTGTGTACTAAGTGATTCAATGAGCATGATTCAGAAGGTCGAAGCTGGATCTGTACGTAGACAGTGGACTGAGTCGCTGCGGAAGTCCGTTGTCCGCAAAGTCACCTTCATCTTCGTCCCGGGACATGCGGGAGTCGAGGGAAATGAACGAGCTGATAAATTGGCTGGCTCTGCACCCCCTGTAGATGGCCAGCCCATGGATCGTGCCGATGTTATTAACGCCCTTAAAGATATGGCGAGAACAGAGGATTTTGACGCCAGTGATTCCACATCGCTTTCCAGGATGAAAGACCTGGGAGTAAGAATCGGCACAGCCAGACGGGAGAGGTACATCGGGAAAACAAAGCGCCTCGTCAACCAACACAGAACTGGCACTATTAGCCACCGGACGCTGATGCATATGCAGGGGGGGGGGAAGGATCTGAGCACCTATGGACATGTCCGGAGTGCAACGAAGATACCCCAACTGATAACTAACTAACTGATGTTGAGTTTCTGAAACTGAAGAAATTTACCGCTGGTATGGCATCAGCGTTTGGAACATTTTCAAATATGAAGTATGTGAAGTCAACACATTAAACGAGATTGACTGATGAACATTTCAAAGCGATTCTCTTAATTGGATGCAGCAATTCCAAACCAAACATTGATGATATCTTGAAAGCCAAATATTAGTTTCACAAATCTCATTAACCTGTTTTGCATTAGTTTGTGAGATTCGGAAATATGCACACAAGATCTGATGTAACTATCTTTTTGCTAACGTCGTCTTCTTTGATAACTGTTAGTTAGTAAATAAATATGTTGGGTGTCTTTGTTTTTTGTGCATTGCACACCACTCACCCATGATTAACTTAGTTTTTCATCTTTTTTCTAAGAGCTTTCTGTCTGGTTTGCAAGTATTGTTAAAGTTAGTTGCATATCCTTTACAGGACGTTTGCAGTCAATACCTGCATTTTCAACAGCTGTTTTCTCTATATTCAAGGCTATACTGTCTTGACGTAAGCTTGCTAAACCTGCAAGTAAACAAAGCCTCTAGCCATGAGGTAAGCTTACAGATGGCAAGTAAAATGGGAGACTTGAGATGGACATAACTAGATAATTTAAATTAGTCTACACTTTGGAAAACTGCTGACCCAGACGGGCTTTGACACCACACAGACGCATTGGCACCTTCTTGCCCAGGTAGACCCAGACTGAATCAACAATGAACTGGGCCAGTGAGTGAAATAAAACCACCCAGGCGTGAACAACATTGACACAGGGAGAGATAATAGCCCCAGGGCGGTAAACAAGCCCCGTCCACTCGGACTGGCAGACTCAGGAAGGTGTGAAATCACTGATAAGGCTCAGTGGGCTAATAATGGTCAGACCCACAGGTGTGAAGGCTAGTGTGCATGCAGAAAGAATTTTATGACTGGACAGACTTGGAGTTAATTGCAATTAACGTCAGGAGGAGATAAGAAGAATTTATGAATGGAATTCCTGGGAGATAAGTGTCTACTGCTAGGCTAGGTATAAAACCCCTGCTAGACTTTTCCTCTTTAGATTAAGTCTGACTTCAGAACAGGTAGGAACTATCTCAATGTCTGTAGTCATACGCATGATTATTATGTTAGATTTCACTACAAAAGTTATTTCTTAGTTACTGATTTTCAGTCTATATCTGATCTAGGTTATTGCAAGAACTATCATTGTCATAGATTACTTGAGTGTTCTTTCTAAGTTCTGTGTTCAATATCATATTGCTTTAAAGTGTTATTCTTCTGAGAAATAGAGCCTTATGTGAGACAGATCTTGTCTGGGTATACTTTTAGGTGTCGTAGCAGATGCTTGTCATCTCTTTCTAAACTAGACTAGTCTCTTTTTGGTGTGTGCATTTGTTGTACAGATTATAGTCAACTGACTATTTATTTAATTCTTACAACAGCAGTAACTAAGTGGTGCATTATGCTATGATGTTAAAGTATCATAATATGTCTAGTTTAATCAATATGTTTATGTGTATTGGATGTTTGATATATTGATTTGTCATATGCAAACTTACCAATATGAAGTGTTATGCTATTGTCTGCGCATTGGCACATTGGCCAATGATTGTGTTGAAAGCAGAGGTGTAATGGTACAGACATTACCCACAATTGGTAGTATAGGGTATATGGTGCTAAACTTTCTCAGTGTATTGTGGGCGTGCGTCCACGGTAATGCATGGAAACCTGACACAGCTACTTGTCACGGCTTGCAAGCCCGGATGTTCAGGCATTGTTATAATACCCTTACCGACCCTGTGAGCTGCTAAACTAACTTTGGACGGAGCGGCTGTACGACACAGAATTTCTGTATTAGCGACATGGACATGGACCGGCAGAAAATGTAATCATTACAGGCGGGTGAGACAATTGAAAAGCTCGTCCCAGACTAAAGACAGTAGGGAGAAGGAGGATGGTGAACGCAGTCGAGCTGAAAGATAAACTTGGCCAGACTGGTCATTGTATATGTTTGTGTTATATGTTTTAATTAGGATTGCGCTGATGTAGAACTGATATAACACATTCTTGACTTTCTTTCAAGCTCTCACAAGAAGCCCTATGTTATAGATCTCAAGACTAGAGACTACTGACTAGGAGTGTCAGGACTGACAGGATCTCAGAATACCGGCAAGCTGTTCTTTTTCTCTTTTGTGTGTGTCTACTGGATAGTGGGGATCTGGACCACAGATCCAGATAGATCGAGTAACAAGTAAAGTTACGTAATGTTTGTCATCAATATCAATATGTATATGATTTCATCATCCTCATATTGACAATCATCCTATGTCTATTGTTATGATTAGTAAATAAATTTTGTAGTATTGTAACTCATAGTTCTGTCGTTATATTTTAATTCCAATTGTGCATACGTGTTGTGTGTGTACATTGGTGGGGGTTCACTTATACACCAAGGAAGGGAGCAGTCAGGGAGAAAAACCTGTACTGGAATAGTTGTCTTTACACTTTAATTCAGACATAAAAATCTATTCTAGCTAACCTTCTTCTTCCCATCCTTGGCGAATATTCAGCACAGTTCATTTTAATTTTGTAACGAGCCACTTGGAGCTGTACGTTGGATATTCAGGGGCCTAATCTATAGTTCAGCCATATAGATTTTGTCCCTAGTCAGTTTCTGACTATTAGGGGTTGCTCGCCAGTGAAAAATACTTTCATCTAGCCGGTGGGGCACCCCGACTTCTGACAGATTGGGCTTCTCGTCTGGAATTTGAATTCGTACTTCTCGCTTTCAATAGACTCCGGTACTAGACCCTAGACATACGATTTTTCAAAGTTAACTCTTGTAATCTTCAATCATCAAAATAGACTATCATCAAATGTAGCTACTTGTAGTTGAGGAAGTTACAGAGTACATATATAACTTTTTAAAAGTATAACAGATAAGAACTTATGAGAAAACTACCTCATCTATCATTTATTGATAATTATTTTAATTATTATCATTTAGTGTATCATTCATCATTTAATGATAACTGATCACTTTAATCATATTTACATTGATGTGTTTGATGATTTAACTACTTGACTGATTTGCATTTTATGCTAATATATGCCATGTTTATTTTGACATTTATGCAGTGCATTTTAATGTTTATTTAGGTAAATATTAATATTGATTACTGTGTAGTATATCTCTCACAATTACTTCACTGCTATCGCCAGGTACTATTTGAATATTATTTTCAGTTGTCTTTCACTGCTGAAGCTAAACTCTACACATTGGTTTAGGTTCTGCTGTCATTGGTTCATTCTTGTCTTTCTAGCTTAGATCTGATTTTTGATATAAACATAGGGGCTTACCTGAATATAGTATAGTCATTAGCAATTATGTTCTTGCTTCACCGGAATCTTGAAGAGGATCTGAAGGCGCGCGCAGATTTCTCAGAGACCGCGAGAGGGTGGGGCATAAGAGAAGGCTTACAGGGAGAGCAACTAGAAACATATATCATAGCTGAGTTAGAATGGTGGGACCAAGAAGAAGATATTATGTTTAAAGAAAATGATGAGTTCCTTGAAGCACAAGAGCGTAGCAAAACTGAAGGAGTAAAAATGGAGAAAACGCATATGGAAACAGTCAATGTGGAGAAGCTAACCTTTCTAGCGGAACATAGGGTAGGAGATACGGATGCTCACCCAACCAGGAAGGAAGGGACATCCTTGCCACCCACCGCAGACTCAGAGTTAGTGGACCGGGAACTACAGGTTCTCATTCGACCCAGTCCTAAACGGAAAAGAGGGAAGAAAAAACGTGCCAAGGGCACTTCAAACAGTCACAAACGTGATAACTGTTTGCACCACGGCAATAGTCGTTTGACAATAGAGGACCTTCAGGAAAACCCCTTGACTGCTACGAGAAATGAATCTCGAGAGAAAGAGGAACTGAAGACAACCTTTAATGAGGTCGCAGGCGGAGACCTAGCCGATTCTCACATTCCCTTCGGTTCACAGAATCACGAAGTGGAATTACATCTGACTGAAATAGGGAGGAAGGAAGACACGGAATCCCAGGTGAATTTCATTACTGCAACGCGGGAAGAATCACTAATTATCAGTTCAGATAATTTAACTGGTCCTCCAGTCCAAGACTCCCAGGAATCTCAATTTACTTCAACGAAAGGTGAAACTCAAGAGGAAGATGACCTGAGGACATCTTTTAAGGAGGTCGGAGATCGAAAGGTAACCGACTTTATTATTCCCTTCAGCTCAGGAGAGGATGAAGTGGGATTAAATTTGACTGACAGAGGGATGAAGGATGATCCGGAACCCCTTGTGATCTTTGAGGCTGCAGCTCAGGAAAAGACGCTAGACATCAGTTCAAATGATTTACGTAATGTGATGGATTGTTTAGACACCAGCCCATCACAGGATTTACCTCAACTGGACTTAGCCATGAAAGCACGACCAGAGAGGAACATCCAGACCAGGAAACATTTCCAGTTGTTATCTCACAGTATACCAGTTCGGAGACTCAGGAAACACAAGGATATGTCATGAGCCAGAATATGGACTCTGATATTGTGCAGACAACATTGTCTGTAGTTGCTAAAGAAGAAAATTCTTTGCAAAAGATGGAGGAAGAAAAGCCTATCATCTCATTAGCTGAAGTTATCAGGGAAGTCCAGCAACAGGGACCTGAAGTAACAGAAGTCAAGAGTGGTTTGGAATCAGCACTCTTAGGACTCAATCTACCCTTCAGTCAGGTCGATTTGATAGGAGTAGATCAGCTATTTGTGGATACTTTATTCAAAAGTAACCCCACTCTATCGCCTGTGAATAACTATGTTATTTCTCAAGGCTGGACAACTTGGCTCACTAAATTTCCAATTTCTAGCACGGTTTTCACACGACACTCTAATGCAGAGAAACTCAGCCCATTAACTGAATATCAGGGGAAGAAACCGCGACACCGAGGAGGGACGATTGTTACGCCCGACTTTGAAGGAGGAAAGCGCCTGTTGAATGTATATCATGGGACCATGATGTGTAACATTATTCCTTTTAAAAGGAAGCTATTGATGGATCTGTTAAGGATCTTTAAAGGATGGAGGAATATCACGGAGACAAGCTTTGCTGGGGCCAGCTTATGCGAGACTTCACTACGGGTACATCCTCGGCTGAAAGGAGTAAATCACGTGAGTGAATGGTGTAAAACAATCGCTGCCCAGAGGCGAAGAAGAATCCCGTTGATTGTGATCTTTCCCAGAGGGGTAAAATTACAACCTTCTGACAAGTACCGGATTTTACCAAGCTATTGCAGGGAATCCCGGCCGAAAACCAGGTACAAGGATCTATCCAGAGTATCTTTGGGTTATGGAAATGGGACGTCTTTCTGCAGAGGCAGGACAACCCACTGCCATAAGGAATATTGGAAACCTTTAGGCAGATACAGAATGGAGAGTGCGTAGGCATTATTCTGGGATGTACGGCGTGCTTTGACAAAAGATTTCTGGCAGAAACTTTTTTTTTTTAAGGGGAAAGCTCTGTCACGAATTGGCAGCCTTTACTTCCCAGAACAATTTTCGGTTCACTTTTGATGGGCCACGTAGAGGATCAACAGCTGTTTTCTCTATATTCAAGGCTATACTGTCTTGACGTAAGCTTGCTAAACCTGCAAGTAAACAAAGCCTCTAGCCATGAGGTAAGCTTACAGATGGCAAGTAAAATGGGAGACTTGAGATGGACATAACTAGATAATTTAAATTAGTCTACACTTTGGAAAACTGCTGACCCAGACGGGCTTTGACACCACACAGACGCATTGGCACCTTCTTGCCCAGGTAGACCCAGACTGAATCAACAATGAACTGGGCCAGTGAGTGAAATAAAACCACCCAGGCGTGAACAACATTGACACAGGGAGAGATAATAGCCCCAGGGCGGTAAACAAGCCCCGTCCACTCGGACTGGCAGACTCAGGAAGGTGTGAAATCACTGATAAGGCTCAGTGGGCTAATAATGGTCAGACCCACAGGTGTGAAGGCTAGTGTGCATGCAGAAAGAATTTTATGACTGGACAGACTTGGAGTTAATTGCAAGAAGATTGAAGAGATTGAATTGCAAGATAAGAAGAATTTATGAATGGAATTCCTGGGAGATAAGTGTCTACTGCTAGGCTAGGTATAAAAACCCCTGCTAGACTTTTCCTCTTTAGATTAAGTCTGACTTCAGAACAGGTAGGAACTATCTCAATGTCTGTAGTCATACGCATGATTATTATGTTAGATTTCACTACAAAAGTTATTTCTTAGTTACTGATTTTCAGTCTATATCTGATCTAGGTTATTGCAAGAACTATCATTGTCATAGATTACTTGAGTGTTCTTTCTAAGTTCTGTGTTCAATATCATATTGCTTTAAAGTGTTATTCTTCTGAGAAATAGAGCCTTATGTGAGACAGATCTTGTCTGGGTATACTTTTAGGTGTCGTAGCAGATGCTTGCCATCTCTTTCTAAACTAGACTAGTCTCTTTTTGGTGTGTGCATTTGTTGTACAGATTATAGTCAACTGACTATTTATTTAATTCTTACAACAGCAGTAACTAACTAGTGCATTATGCTATGATGTTAAAGTATCATAATATGTCTAGTTTAATCAATATGTTTATGTGTATTGGATGTTTGATATATTGATTTGTCATATGCAAACTTACCAATATGAAGTGTTATGCTATTGTCTGCGCATTGGCACATTGGCCAATGATTGTGTTGGAAGCAGAGGTGTAATGGTACAGACATTACCCACAATTGGTAGTATAGGGTATATGGTGCTAAACTTTCTCAGTGTATTGTGGGCGTGCGTCCACGGTAATGCATGGAAACCTGGCACAGCTACTTGTCACGGCTTGCAAGCCCGGATGATCAGGCATTGTTATAATACCCTTACCGACCCTGTGAGCTGCTAAACTAACTTTGGACGGAGCGGCTGTACGACACAGAATTTCTGTATTAGCGACATGGACATGGACCGGCAGAAATGTAATCATTACAGGCGGGTGAGACAATTGAAAAGCTCGTCCCAGACTAAAGACAGTAGGGAGAAGGAGGATGGTGAACGCAGTCGAGCTGAAAGATAAACTTGGCCAGACTGGTCATTGTATATGTTTGTGTTATATGTTTTAATTAGGATTGCGCTGATGTAGAACTGATATAACACATTCTTGACTTTCTTTCAAGCTCTCACAAGAAGCCCTATGTTATAGATCTCAAGACTAGAGACTACTGACTAGGAGTGTCAGGACTGACAGGATCTCAGAATACCGGCAAGCTGTTCTTTTTCTCTTTTGTGTGTGTCTACTGGAGAGTGGGGATCTGGACCACAGATCCAGATAGATCGAGTAACAAGTAAAGTTACGTAATGTTTGTCATCAATATCAATATGTATATGATTTCATCATCCTCATATTGACAATCATCCTATGTCTATTGTTATGATTAGTAAATAAATGTTGTAGTATTGTAACTCATAGTTCTGTCGTTATATTTTAATTCCAATTGTGCATACGTGTTGTGTGTGTACATTGGTGGGGGTTCACTTATACACCAAGGAAGGGAGCAGTCAGGGAGAAAAACCTGTACTGGAATAGTTGTCTTTACACTTTAATTCAGACGTAAAAATCTATTCTAGCTAACCTTCTTCTTCCCATCCTTGGCGAATATTCAGCACAGTTCATTTTAATTTTGTAACGAGCCACTTGGAGCTGTACGTTGGATATTCAGGGGCATAATCTATAGTTCAGCCATATAGATTTTGTCCCTAGTCAGTTTCTGACTATTAGGGGTTGCTCGCCAGTGAAAAATACTTTCATCTAGCCGGTGGGGCACCCCGACTTCTGACAGTCAATACCTGCATTTTTTGCTGTTGTTGATGTCTAGACAAGTTTACATTCGGTAGTTTGCCATTGCTTTCTAAATAACCGGCACCCATACCATAGTGTAAAAAGCCAGCACAGTGTGGCCTGCTGCCAAAATTGCACGCAGCTGTGTTTCGAACTCAGATATATGGGATTACAAATCACATCAGTAAGACCTTCGCCTTGGAGGCCGGTACAAGAACAGAATGATTATGCAGCCCGCGCTCATCATTTTGTCAGTTATCCAGCCTGCCGTAAAAAAATGTTTGGTGATCCCTGATCTAGGCTGATGTTTGTTCTAAGCTGATGTATGATCTATGTGCATACTGATGTAAGCTTATCTATGATATAAGTTGACATATGATCTAGGTCAGTGTTTCCCAACCTTTTTTGTGCTATGCCCCACCTAAGCCTTTCTAAAATTCTTATCCCCCGCCCTCCCCCTGCAACATATGCATCATTTTTAATATTCAAAAATTGAAATGTTCACTAAAGAAACTTGAATTATTTTTTTTAAAGAAGGGCTCACAGTTCCCAGAGGGGCTAGACACACCCCCCCCCCCCCGCCCCCATGTCCCGAGTTCCTGTGTGTCGGTTGTGTTGCGTGAATTATTTTTTTTTGGTTTGGCGGGTACCCCAAACAAGCTGGTTCCCCCGCCTCCCCCTTGTTTTTGTGTGGACCCTTAGTCTCACTGTGAGCTATTGCCCACAGTGGTCCACCAGGCCCACATCTAAGGTGAAGATATGTGATGGGTTTTTATTTGATCATCCCGACCCCAGACCAGACCAGGCGCACTACTGGGGGGAGAGCAGCAAATGCACCCGATCCTAGCCAAAGGACCGATAGGTTTTAGGAAGAAATCACTAGGAAATTAATGAGCAAACTCAGAAAGTAAATTTTCAAAACATATAATGGAGAATTGAAATTCAAGTACAAAATAATTTTAATGAAAGATTTTTCTATATTATTTTAATTATTAGTAATTATTTAAATTTAGTGAGATCCTTGCGCTTGATGCTTGCTGCAAAGAGATTTTATGTCAGGTTCCAATTTAGTTAACTTCAGTCTCAAGTCTCCCCGTTTTGTTATATCCAGCCGATTTCTTCCATTTTCGAATTGCCCCCCTTGACAATCGTTGAATTGCCCCCCTGCTGGGGTGTGGGCCCCACGTTGGGAAACACTGATCTAGGCTGATGTATGATCTACATTCCAGTATGACCTAAGGTGATGCATGATCTACATTCTAGTATGATCTAGGCTGATATATAATCTAAATTCAAGTATGATAAGGCTGCTGTATTATCAAAGCTGATGTATGATCTAAGCTGCTGTATGATCTAAGCTGATGTATGATCTAAGCTGATGTATGATCTAAGCTGATGTATGATCTAAGCTGCTGCATGATCTAAGCTGATGTATGATCTAAGCTGCTGTATGATCTAAGCTGATGTATGATCTAAGCTGATGTATGATCTAAGCTGCTGCATGATCTAAGCTGATTGATCTAAGCTACTGTATGATCTAAGCTGATGTATGATCTAAGTTGCTGTATGATCTAAGTTGATTATAATCTACATATATTTTGTTTGCGCTCACCCACTTTGAACTCAAGCGTAGTCCATACACACTATGTATAGTAGCGATGGACTGAATTTTGTGTGTGGATTAGTTTTCCCATTTTAACAGTGACCCTTGCCATCAGGCGAACTCACTCCAACTACAGAGGTACTTGTAATTCATTTATACTGGCGCAATTACCCAAGGTTATGAGTTAACAAACCAATTCAACAAACAGAACTCCTAACAATATCCTAGTAGTGGTGCAGTTTGTGGATGTGCTACTTGAACCAAAGAACTAGGTCCAAATCTGACCATGGCTCAAGACAAACTGATTGAAGTTGATGCTTTGTCCTTTCTACCAAGACCGGCCACGCGCCACAAAATATAAACAAGTGTGAACGGGAGTTTCCCCATGAGTACACCAACGTGGACAGAGTGGACAAGAGCTCTAGGGAAACGAGAATACGTCAGAGACAGCAACACGGGGACGCTGTGAAAGTTGTGATTCAGAACGGACGTGTTGATGTGAGCTCCGGTGAAGGTGACACCTGGATGTGGCGATCTCCTGCATGACGCGGCTTGGAATCAGGAGGAAGATTTATTGAGGACATTCAACTGAAGAATGCACCATGAACCAGGGAATAGCAAAGCCACCCTGGACATATATTTGCGAGTATTCAAACGACTGCAACTTAGTGGAATGGGAGCTCGAGGATAGGAGTAAATTTAGCGCTAAGGGCCGATTCTGCATCAGGGATCACCTAGCCGACTTCATCCATTTAGAGTCATCACCATGTCTGCAACAGATTAAAGATCTGGAACGGTTAGTCAAGACTTTGAATAATTTTATCATTTTTGTACAGATGTTATTGTTGTCGAAATAACGGCAGTAACACAGCTTGACACTTTCCACAAAGCGTCCCAAGCACTTTTGATGCTCTTGTGACCTCGCTCATGGCGGGTCACTTTGCACGGCCTCCTCATACAGACCACACTTTATCCAAACCACGCCGTGATTGAAA
>JACEFZ010019036.1:105000-215294 GCA_014155875.1 Cepaea nemoralis | reverse complement strand
TTTCTTCTTCTTCTTCTTCTTCTTCTTCTCGTCTTCTTCTTCTTCTTCTTCTTCTTCTTCTTCTTCTTCTTCTTCTTCTTCTTCTTCTTCTTCTGCTGCTGCTGCTGCTGCTGCTGCCTGCTTCTTCTTCTTCTTCTTCTTCTTCTTCTTCTTCTTCTTCTTCTTCTTCTTCTTTCTTCTCTTCTTCTTCTTCTTCTTCTTCTTCTTCTTCTTCTTCTTCTTCTTTCTTCTTCTTCTTCTTCTTCTTCTACTTCTTCTTGTGAGAGCCTGTTGAGTATATGTCTCCAACCACCCATTCCAATCCCACTGTAGGCCTGTGGTTGGATGTTGGCATGGATATTCTTTATTTTTTCAACCGTGGCAGATAGGCAGTCTCAAATCAACCCATCTAAGTCGCCTGTTACGCCATGTTCTGGAGGCTAGCAGTGTTGCTATTCTTGACTTTCCCTTTGGGTTCTCCGTCACACACCGCCGAAATTCAAGGTATTTGCCATCATTTGTTTATGCTCACAGACGAAAGGTAACCTACAGATTTTGGCGAACACACATAGAAACAAAAGGTCGTAGTTTGATGATACAGGCAAACCATCGCCAGCAGAAGCCTTTGAAAACACATGTTTCAACCTACTCGATTTCATGATATTTTAATGACTCCTTTATGTATTTATTTATTTCTAAATTACATGTCGAAATACTGTAAGACTCTACTTATACAAATCCCATCGCACATTAAACACGACAGGAGTCTTAGGATCGTCACAATTACTAATACTAATTTTAATATTACTACTACTACTACTATACTACTACAATTACTATTACTACTATTTATATTATTATTATTATTATTATTATTATTAATGCTAAAACTACTATTACTACTACTGCTACCACTATTATAACTATTATAACTATTATTATTGTTATATTGTTGTATATTATTGCATATAATTCCAGTTATTTTAACTGATAATATACTATTATTATTATTATTATTATTATTATTATTATTATTATTATTTTAACTACTACTGTTATTATTACTACTACTATTACTACGATTACTACAACTACTACTATTATTATTATTATTATTATTATTATTATTATTATCGTGAATTAGCGTGTTTAAGAGCCGAATTGATCTGAGTTAAGTCAAGAACCGTCTTCACAGCACTCCGAAAATCTTATACGTACTTCGCCCTTATCTGCATATTTACTGCATGATTAACTTATATACTGAAAACAATATGAGTAATATAAGAGGCTATTTCCAGGCCGAATTTAGTTATTGAAAAATGCATGTCAAGACGTTAAAGACGCCGAAACATTCGCTCGCAGTGGATACTTCTGACGATCGGAATCCTCGTGCTTACTGTGTTGTGAAATTTATATTACTGAAGTCTAACAGTATTTTCATATGTATCTTATATGCAGAAAACATATTTAGCTTATATGCAGAAAACATATGTAGCTTATATACACGAAACATATGTAGCTTATATACAGAAAATATATGTAGCTTACATACATAAAATATATGTATCTTATACAGAAAACATATGTATCTTATATACAGAAAATATATGTAGCTTATATACAGAAAACATATATAGCTTACATAAAGAAAATATATGTAGCTTATATAAAGAACACATATGTAGCTTATATAAAGAAAACATATGTATCTTATATAAAGAAAACATATGTAGCTTATATACAGAAAATATATGTAGCTTATATACAGAACACATATGTATCACATATAAAGAAAACAAATGTAGCTTATATACAGAAAACATATGTAGCTTATTTGCAGAAAACATATGTATCTTATATACAGAGAACAGGTCTACGTGGCTGAGTGATTTACTTGTATTGCGCTCATGCTTTTACTTCCTGTGCTCTGATCGCGAGATAATGTGATCACTCCACACGAGGCTAAGTTGAACTTCTTGTTCAGAAAGCAAATAGAAACTACTAAACGTAAATTTGCAGTGAAATTTAACCTGGCGTTGATAGCAACGTCCTGTAAAGAACACGCAGTAAGTTTACATCATCGAAAACAGCATAAGGAATATTATAAACTATTAATTAATGCATTTTATTTACAGCAAGGAGAATATTATAAACTATTTACTTATGAGTTTTATTTACAGAAAACAGCAAGGGGAATATTATAAACTATTAACTTATGAATTTTATGTACAGAAAATAGCATACGGAATATCATAAACTATTAACTAATGCATTTTACTTACAGAAAACAGCAAGGGGAATATTATAAACTATTAACTTATGCATTTTATTTACAGAAAATAACATACGGAATATCATAAACTATTAACTAATGCATTTTATTTACAGAAAACAGCAAGGGGAATTTTATAAACTATTAACTACTGTATTTTATATTCGGAAAACAGCACTGTTAACATCTGTATTTTGTGTACAGAGCACAGCGTGGGGAATATAATAAACTATTAACATCTGTATTTTATGTACAGAAAACAGCATGGGAATTATAGGGTGTATTTTAAATGACTGTGCAGTGTTTGAAACTATTTATGGTCTAAGTTTTGTATTCACCCTACGTAAAGTTCATGCAACATAATAGGTAAATACAATTTTGGACCGGCAATATTTTCAAACACTGCACAGTCATTAAAAATACACCTTATATAATTAAACTATTCACATCTGTATGTTATTTACAGAACACATCATGGGGAATACTATAAATTATTAACATGTGTATTTTATATACGGAAAACAGCATGGCGAATATTATAAACTATTCACATCTGCATTTTATATACAGAAACAGCATGAGGAATATTATAAACTATTAACATATGTATTTCATTTACAGAAAACAACATGAGAAATGTTAGAAAGTGTATCTCCATATTTTATATTATGTAATGGCAACAACGATATTTAACTTTTATACAGAAAACATCATGAGGAAGTTTAGAGACTGTATTTCCACATTTAACTTATATACAGAAAACATCATGAAAAATATTAGCAACTGCTTTTCCATATTAAACTTACATAATGAAAACGCCATAAGGAATGTTGAAATAAATATTGACAAGGAACAATATGATTTCCTTCGTAAACGTTAAAATGTCAACGTTGACATACTGACATCACAACATTACAAACAACAAGACAAACGACAAATGAGAAGCTAACAAAGCCATTGCAAGAACACAGTGAAAAGAATCATTTCTATCTCAGCACGACGAGAAACAAAAATAATGACACCAGATAAACCAAATATGTCAACATATTGTTATTAATGAAGAGAAATTACAGAAAATGAGCAGACTTCAGTGTTTAGATTCACTGCTGGCCCGCAATGATGACGTCATGACACATATTAAATGGAGCACAAACATTTCTCCGCAAATATTACAGCAATTAAACTCTTTATGTGATTGGTGACTCAGCCATGTGCACATGTGGTTTGGCGTCGCAGACAGACAGAGCACATACTCCAGGATGCCCAAACTACAACATATCAGGCGAACCTCTGGCCTAGAGAGACAACAGTGGAAGATAAACTCTATGGACCGCTGAATGAACTAAAAAAGACTGTTAGATTCATACAAGAGACGACATTGCAGTTGTAGACACGTTTCAAGCGAACGAAAGAAGAAGAAGAAGAAACTCTTTATGGATTGGAATAAATAGAACAACAAAAGCCATACAACTGATAGCATGTGTAGTTACATTATCAATATTAATTTTATATCCTTTACTGGACATTGCAATGAACCCCAGCATGTTCTGGTATTGATTGTTAGTGATTTATTTGTCAGTTTACGTTCAATAGTTGGCCATTGCTTTCTGAACGGCCGGCACTCATACCATTGTATGGAAACCAACGCGAGGCGGTCTGCTGCCAAATCCACTGCAGTTTTTTTTCGAACGCAGTATGAGGGATTACAAATTATCCCTGAAACCCCTTTGCCACATCATACGGGTGTGAAACTTTGGCATTGAACAAATCAACTCAAAAGCATTTTTGTGCAATTGAATATAAGTGTTACAGAAAAGTATCGCTTCTCTGCCTTTGGGCTAAGATCAAAGTGTAGATTTATTGGGCTAAGATCAAAGTGTAGATTTATCTGCACTTGATTCCGTTAGGGTGCAGAGACGGTCATCCAAACTGCAAACTCTATCTCCTAATCACTATTCCCTAACACTGTCAGACAGGCCTTGATGGGCCACAATGGGCTGAAAAGTACATAGTGGGGCTGAGAAAAAGAAATTAATAAGTTTTTGCACAAAGAAGAGACTGAAGATATATATCCAAAAAGAATGCACTGTTGGAGAAGATTGGTTAATAAAACAAATTAACAATATATTGGACGAAGAAGCAGCCGAACAGATCTGTCCAAGAAGAATACGTTGCTGGAGAAGATTGGTTTAAAAACAAACATGAAACCGAGGATTATGACATATTTTTGCCATGCAAACTGATGTGAATATCTGTATAAGATCATTATGGGGAAGGTCCACAGGGGAGATGGAGAATGGGAAGACAACAACGTGGATGGATTCAAGATGAGATAGATAATGTACACGTGAAAACAACGTGGATGGATCCAAGATGAGATAGATAATGTACACGTGAAAACAACGTGGGTGGATTCAAGATGAGATAGATAATGTACACGTGACAACACGTGAATGGATCCAAGATGAGATAGATAATGTACACGTGACAACAACGTGGGTGGATTCAAGATGAGATAGATAATGTACACTTGACAACAACGTGGATGGACTCAAGATGAGATAGATAATGTACACGTGAAAACAACGTGGATGGACTCAAGATGAGATAGATAATGTACACGTGACAACAACATGGATGGGTTCAAGATGAGATAGATAATGTACACGTGACAACAACGTGGATGGACTCAAGATGAGATAGATAACGTACACGTGAACACAACGTGGATGGATTCAAGATGAGATAGATAATGTACACGTGAAAACAACGGGAATGGACTCAAGATGAGATAGATAACGTACACGTGAACACAACGTGGGTGGATTCAAGATGAGATAGATAATGTACACGTGAAAACAACGTGGATGGACTCAAGATGAGATAGATAATGTACACGTGACAACAACGTGGGTGGATTCAAGATGAGATAGATAATGTACACGTGACAACAACGTGGGTGGATTCAAGATGAGATAGATAACGTACACTTGACAACAACGGAGGCAGGACCACTGGCTTGTGGTAGAGGGAGTCACCGTGGTGAAGTGGTTTAGCCCCTTACCTCGCTCTACAAAGATTGTGGGTTCGATTCTGGGCCACGTCGTTCGGTTCACGATTGCAATTTTCTCGCAGACTCCTTGGCATCGTCGCTGGAGCTTTGCGCTTCGCTTTCAATAGAACGCCTTGCGGATTGAGACCGGGCCACATAAGATAAAATCCGGTGCAATGAACTGGGTCATCTTACCTTCCTTTGAAACGTTATTATTATAGTGAGAAGTTTTGAAGACTCTTAAGTGCAGAATGTTCTAATGGGACAAGCCACTGGATGATCGTGGTTTCCTTGCTTACTCGCCCTTCACCTTTCCCTTTGTAAATATTCCTAGTGCGTATATTGTATATTAATTTCATATTAATTTTCTGACATATATGTTTGTTTTGTTCTTTGCAAAGGTAATCAACTACCGAAACGTCGAACAATCGTATTGTGTTTAATTAATTCTTATTTTATTGATATTTATCTTAGTTTACTTTATACGTTTATATTATTATTACCAATTTTCCCCCTACTTTTATTATTGTCTTTAAGTAAACTGAGGTCTATGCCGGATATGTTTCGTTTTATTGTATGTCTTCAGGATTTAAACAGTAATTTATGTTTCATTATATACTGTTACATCCTTCTGCAGTAACAATCTGTCCTATCTTTCTGGCCTTTGCAGCTCCCTACTGTTCTTCATGTTCTGGTTGGAAGATCGATGGTACCTCGTGTACTAGCACAGAACAAAAACCTCCTCTGCAGTAAAGATAAGCGAATGTGTCATTTTTCTCACGAACACTATCTTTCCCAACTATGTCGACAACGGGAAAGATGACCATCCAGCCGATGAGTAGCCATACCGGCGGAGTTTTAACAGCTCCTTATCTGGAAATATAATCTTCCCGAACTTCGACCCAGCCCGCAGTTTTATGCGGCAAATGCCGATGTTTAGATTTCAATCGGAAAGCCGACATTTCTCTATAGAAGATGCCACTGTTTATTTTATGGCTAGGGAAATATTTGATGGTAGTTTGCGGTTTCCTTTTGGCAAAGACGGCAATTTTCTTTTAATGATATAGAAGACAGTTTTCTGTGGTAAAGAACACACTCAAAGTCTGTGTGATAGTACTGCTGTGATCTATAGTATATTCTGCATTTGTTTACCATACATGTTTACGGTATAGACCGCAAGTTTTCACTGCAAACAATAATCTCATGTGATAATTGTTCATGGTACAGACCGATAATTATTCTTTTATCCTATATTTGCCACTAGCATAAAACGTTTAGTATATCTTTATCTGATAATTATCCAGGTTCCATGCGCACTCAAATGTTACGCAGAACATGCTCTGCTGTATGGCAGTCAACTACGAAATGTGAATGAAGAGATTAGGAAGTGCTTGCGGACAACGGAGATATAGTATGGAAGTCAAACATGAACCGTGAATGGAGAGATTAGGAAGTGCTTGTGGGCAACGGAGGTATAGTATGGAAGTCAAACATGAACCGTGAATGGAGAGATTAGGAAGTGCTTGTGGGCAACGGAGATATAGTATGGAAGTCAAACATGAACCGTGAATGAAGAGATTAGGAAGTGCTTGTGGGCAACGGAGATATTGTATGGAAGTCAAACATGAACCGTGAATGAAGAGATTAGGAAGTGCTTGTGGGCAACGGAGATATTGTATGGAAGTCAAACATGAACCGTGAATGAAGAGATTAGGAAGTGCTTGTGGGCAACGGAGATATTGTATGGAAGTCAAACATGAACCGTGAATGAAGAGATTAGGAAGTGCTTGAAGGCAGCGGAGATATAGTATGGAAGTCAAACATGAACCGTGAATGAAGAGATTAGGAAGTGCTTGAAGGCAGCGGAGATATAGTATGGAAGTCAAACATGAACCGTGAATGGAGAGATTAGGAAGTGCTTGATGGTAACGGCGATGTAATATCTAAGCCTTGTTGCGAATACCGTGAACTTACAGAGCTACTAACAACGATTGCCTGGAACAAGTAAACGATAGTAGAACATGATGCACACATACAAGAGGGAGGCGAACGGTGCTGCTAGGTCATGAGAATAGAGGAACTGCTAGGTCATGTCTTGAGAACAGAGGAACTGCTAGGTCATGTCATGGGAATAGAGGAACTTCTAGGTCATGTCATGAGAATAGAGGAACTTCTAGGTCATGTCATGAGAATAGAGGAACTTCTAGGTCATGTCATGAGAATAGAGGAACTTCTAGGTCATGTCATGAGAATAGAGGAACTACTAGGTCATGTCATTGGAATAGAGGAACTGCTAGGTCATATCATGAGAATAGAGGAACTGTTAGGTCATGTCATTGGAATAGAGGAACTGCTAGGTCATGGCATTGGAATAGAGGAAGTACTAAGTCGTGTAATGAGAATAGAGGAAATGCTAGGTCATACCATGAGAAAAGAGGATCTTCTAGGTCATGTAATGAGAACAGAGGAACTGCTAGGTATGTAATGAGAATTCATTGGCACCTTTCCGTCTTGACAGACGATAGTTTGGTACATTGTGCTTCAAAAAGGCTTAATAACTGTCATATGGCAATAACTACGATCCATGGCGGTGGCGAGTGTGGCTGGTAAGGCCAATTCTTGCTGCAAATGTTTGCCCACAGTAGGTGCATGTGAAAACATGGTCATTTCCACCATTTTGCACCATCTTACGTCTCTCACGCTCTGTGTGTGCTTTATCTGCAATCATTTTCTCCTTTGTCTTTATTTCATTTCTGATAGTTGCCCTCCATGCAACACGTTCAGCGGCGACGTGCTCCCATTGTGCATTATCAATGTCTGTATCAATCATGTCCCGCTTACACACATCTTTGTATCGTAGTAGAGGCCGACCCTGAGATCTCCTACCCGTCTGTAATTCACCAAAAAAGATGTCCTTTGGTATTCTACCATCATCCATCCTCCTAACGTGTCCTATCCATCTAAGTCTAAGAAGACTGAGCATGGAATACACCGTCACACAACCTGATCTTTCCAATACTTCAGTATTTGTGATTTTGTCTTGCCACTTAATACCAAGTATTCTTCGCAGACACCGCATATGAAAGCTGTTTAAACGTTTCTCTTGGCGTGAGTAAGTTATCCAGGTTTCACTGCCATAAAGAAGAGTACTAAGGACACAGGCTTGGTAGACGAGGACTTTTGTTTTGGCAGTAAGCTTCCTGTTCTTCCAGACTCAGTGTACCTGATGGTACACCATGTGCACCTTGTGACATAATCTGTGTCTTCTTTTTGTTAATTGTTAAACCAAATTCAGAACAAGCATTGGAGAATGCAGATAGTAGATGTTGTAATTCTTCCTCAGAGTGGGTCGTAATCGCAGCATCATCCGCAAAAAGCAACTCTCTGATTAGTACCCTGCTAATTTTGGTCTTGGCCTTCAATCTCTGAGCATTATAGAGGCCACCATCTGAGCGTGAGTGAATGTATATACCGTCATCCTGATCACGAAAGGCATATTTCAGTAGAAGTGAAAAGTATATCCCAAAGAGGGTAGGGGCTAGTACACAACCTTGCTTAACTCCACTCTTGATTTCAAACTCTTCTGAAGTTGAGCCATCAAACTTGATTATACCCTTCATGCCTGTGTGGAACGATTCCACAATGGACAGAAGAGTTGGTGGACAGCCAATCTTCTTTAGTGCTTTGAACAGACCCTCACGACTGACCAAATCGAATGCCTTTGTGAGGTCGATGAAGGCAATAAAAAGTGGCTGATTTTGTTCCCGGCATTTTTCTTGCATCTGTCGCAATGAGAATATCATATCAATGGTAGACCGGTTCTGACGGAAGCCGCACTGTGATTCGGGGTAGACTTGATCTCCCAGGACTTGAAGTCTGCGCAGGACAATTCTGGCAAATACTTTCCCAACAATACACAGAAGTGAGATACCCCTATAGTTGTTGCAGTCGCTCCGATCTCCCTTGTTCTTGTACAGCGTTATGATGTTTGAATCTTTGAAATCATGTGGGACTTGTCCTTCTCGCCAGCATAGCTCTATTAGCTGGTGGATCTGTAGAGCGAGGGTGTCTTGCCCACTCCTGATCACCTCTATTGCCAATCCCATCCTTACCTGGAGCCTTGCCAGATGCAAGCTCATTTATAACACACTTAACTTCTGTTATAGTGGGAAGTGTGTCCAGGTGGTCAAGATTGGCAGGGCCTCTATGGCGTTGAGGGCATCATCCGCCAGCTTGGTCTCACTTGAGTAAAGCTCTAAATAGTGCTCGACCCATCTATCCATCTGCTGTTTCTTATCAGTGATGATTTCTCCAGTCAAGGTTTTCAGCGGTGCACTTCTTTTGATCATTGGACCACAAGCTTTCTTTATCCCTTCATACATGCTACTGATGTTTCCCTTATCACTTGCGATTTGAATGGACTCACATAACTTGATCCAATAGTCATTCGCACACTGCCTGGCAGCCTTTTGTACATCCTTCCTCGCTTGCTTCAGCTCACTCAGAGTGTTACGCGTTGGTCTTTCCTTGTTTCTTAAGAGAGCTATCTTCTTTTTATCAATCAAGGGCTGCAGTATCTGGCTGTTTGCCGCAAACCAGTCCTGCCTCTTATGATCCACAGTGCCGTAAACCCCTATCGCTGTTTTATAAATAGTTTCCTTAAGTTTACTCCATTTATCATTTACTATACAATTTTCTGATGTATCATTGAAAGCGTCCTCAAGTTGCTGTTGAAATTCAAAGCACTTTCCAGGATCGTGAGTGTTAATAATATTAATCCTGGGGCTAGACTTGTGTTTAGCTGTGTAGATTCTCTTTGGTCTCAGTCTAACCCTTGCAACAACCAAAGAATGATCTGTATCACAGTCAGCACTGTGGTAACTTCGAGTTAATGATGTATGGTTCAGATGTTGTCTCCGTGTGATAATGAAGTCCAGCTGATGCCAATGGCCGGATCTTGGATGTTTCCATGTGACCTTATGCATCTCTTTTGTTTTAAAAAAGGAGTTTGTAATACATAGGTCATTTCTAGTGCAATGCTCCAGCAGCCTTTGCCCATTATCATTCATGCGACCGATGTTGTATTTTCCAAGGCACACTGGCCATGAACTCGAGTCCTTGCCCACACGAGCATTGAAATCACCGAGCATATAAATGTAGTCGGATTTTGGAACTGCCTTGATCGCCGAGTCTGGCTGCTCATAGAGCGTATCTTTCACATCATCAGAGGAAGTGAGTGTCGGTGCATATGCAGTGAGAATGGTGGCAAATCCACAAGAGGTTGCCAAGCGCAGTGATAATAATCTTTCATTACCTCCAGCTGGGATATCAATCATTCCCAGTAGCGAATTCTTCACTGCAAAGCCCACACCGTGTTGCCTTTTTTCTGCCTGCCCTCTTCCTTCCAAAAAAAAGGTGTAATTGTTTTCCCTGAGTGACCCTTCCTCAGCGAGGCGAGTCTCCTGCAGGCCAGCAATATCAATGTTAAGACGATTGAGTTCAGCATCAATCACAGCCGTTTTTCTCACATCGTCAATATTTGTCAAGTCAGTGGAAAATCCTGGACACATGGTTCTCACGTTCCAGGTTGCAAGCCGTAGCTTGAGGTTTTTATTATTCTTTTTATTAGTACCTGGTGCATTGGTTTTACAGCCTGCGATTCAGATTTTGTCCTAGCCCCAAGCACCCATTGAAGCAGGCAGGCTGTGGCGGATCAGCACCCAATCGGCCGGGGGCTGCCCAGCTTGAGGCGGGCGGTAGCTGATCAGTGACACCTGTAGGTGTCTCCCACCGTCAGAGGCAACGCGTGGCGCCCCATGTCTACGCCAACTGACAAGGACTTATAACCCGTAACAGTTGCCTCTCGCTTTGATTCCGAGACCGGTTAAGACCAGGGATGGAGTTATTGCCTCTCCATAGCACAAAGCCTGGGCTAAAATAAAGAAACCATGTGTTGCCCATGCAGCATGATCCCTCTCTCGGCCTGCCTAGTACACTCCAGAGGAAAGTTAACACCTATACATCTGGAACAAGACAAGCTGCAGAAGTTGCCGGATCAGCAAAGCAATGCTCTAACTGTCCGCCTGTCGGAGCTTCGATCCTAGACCAGCTGTCAACCAAGGCTTAGGGCCTGGTCTGCCCTGTCATGACTTATTTTGTCTTTGGGCTTCATTTCCTCGCACCAGGATAAGGCTAGTACCCTCCCAATTGCACTCTTCCGCCCGAAGCCGTTGGCACAATGTGGGGTGTCGGGTTTGGTAAGCGCCGCCCAACATTCGGCGCTGACAGAAAGCAGGTAGTACCGTCTACTGTCATACGGTAGCTCAGTCATATCTGACTAAGACCTGACCTAATGAGAATAGAGGAACTGGAAAAAATAGTGACCATTGATAAGATCAGTGGCAGGAGAGACAAAAGGGGCAAGGGCAGGCGGAGAGAAATTCTTGATGTTCTATAACGGTGGCATGATGATTATCATGAGCAGATTTAATCCAGAAGATTAGGAGATAAGATCTGTGGAGGTGCATGAATATTTATGCCAGTCGGCAGCTCACATGATGATGGTGATGAATAATTTTGACAAATACCACATTTTCACATGATAAACAATACTATTGTGTGATAATTGTTGCAGTTTTTTTATTATCAAGACCGTTTTGTTCACTAATATATGCCCCACGTTTTTTTAGCGAAGATAGTAATTTTTCTATTATAAAACTATTAATTTTATATGATAAAGACATGAAATCCATATGAACTATGCGGCATTTTCAATGTTTGGAACTGCATTTCAATTCTCTCTTTAAAATTAGAAATCTTCCTTAGTAAAGATATCACATTTATGTTGCATAGCAATCAGGATCTTCTAACTATCTTCTTTTCTACTTCTTCTTCTTCTTCTTCTTCTTCTTCTTCTTCTTCTTCTTCTTCTTCTTCTTCTTCTTCTTCTTCTTCTTCTTCTTCTTCTTCTTCTTCTTCTCCCACGTTAGTGCTCAACTACCCATGCTACTGTCAATAATACAAGTAGCAGTTTCATATTCATGTGCTCCGTTCCATTTTTGGTAGAATGAAGTTGGTTCATGTCATATTTATTTACTAACGAAGACACAAACCATAGATTGTACGATTTATTGCCTGGCATATTTCACTGCATCTCGTTAGGTACATTCTGCAGAGGTCACACAACATAGAGTAAAATAACTAGATACATCGTTCAAGTTGACATATAGACATGTTCCCACAGTAATATCAATTGTTTACCATGGTAATTTTAAATTGACAAGACGCAGTGAAATATGCCAGACAATAAATCGTACAATCTATGGTTTGTCATTGTTATTCAAATTCACTACGGGAAAAAATTTGTTGATATTTATTTACATTCGTTACTGTAAGTTGTAGCGGCTCTGTTGCGAAGTGGTTACGAATGTGATTCGCAATCCTGCAATGCCGCGTTCGAAACACAGCTGTGCGCGATTTGCAAGCAGACCGTCTTGCTTTGGTTTTTATACAATGTTATGAGTGCCTGTCTTTCAGAAAGCAATGGCAAACTACTGGCCGTAAACTTGCAAGAAATCACAAGCAGTAAAAATTAATGCCGGCGTTGACTGCGACGTCCTGTAAAGGATATGCAACTAACTTAACTATATCTCGGTAGGAGTGTAGAAGGCAATTGGTCGGCAAAGGAGTCATCGCCACTACACAAAGATCTATTTAATCTATTCTGATCTTTTGTAAGAGATTATATTGTCGGTTGTGTCCTGTTTCTATTAAGAACGACTGATGCTTTTTTTTATTTTTTATTAAATAGCGCAGATTTATATGATAAATATCACAGTTCTCTATGATAAATGTCACATTTCTCTATGATAAAGATCACAGTTCGCAATGATAAAGTTCACAGTTTTTTTTAATGATAAAAATCATAGTTTTCTATGATGAAGACAAAATTTTTTTTTTTTTAATGATGAAGACCTTACTCGCAGTGATAAAGATTACAATTTTAAATGAAGATCACGGTTTTAAATGATGAAGATCATGTTTTAATGACGAAGATCACATTTTTCAATGATGAAGATCACAAGTTTCTAAGATGAAGATCACAGTTCTCTGTGATGAAGATCACAGATCTAAATTATGAAGATCACAGTTCTCTATGATGAAAATCACAATTCTCAGTGAATAAATTACGGGGTTGTTTTTTATTTAATGATAAAGATCCCATGTTTCTGTGATGAAGATCGTAATTTTCTATTATGAATCTAGCAGTTGCTAATGACGAAGATAACTTTTCTATGGTAAACATCATTATTTTTGTATTTAAAATCACGGTTGCCTGTTACAAAGATCTCAACGTTCTATAATAAAGATCACACTTTTCGTTAACAAGTATCACAGTTTTTAAATTAGTAAAATTCTGGTTTACATAATGAATAAGACTCTTTTCTATAATGAAAATAGCATCTTTATAAGATATACCTCTCGATTTTTCTATGATAAAGATCACAGTTTTCTCTTAATGATTACTTGCAGACTGAAATGGAGACAGCATTCATCACATATCGTGTCCTTTGTGTTGTTGTCAACAATGTGTCATTGTGTGCATTGATTGTGGGTCACTTGAAAATCCTCTGGAAGACTGAGAGTTTATCTCTTAAGTCCGATGCATTGGCGTTTATGTCGTCTGAGCTCTGAACAGGGCTTTCATCTATTTGGGTCAGCTTATTGTAGATAAGTTTTCTCTCTATCCAGTACTGAAGTTCTATCTTGACGGGGATTGTATTGTAAAGTTCTACTTCTCCTCTTCACGCACAGAAATCAACGGGTGTGCAAAACTAGTACTGGAACTTTACATCTACTGAGGGGCATATTAGACCAGTGGTTCTCAACCGGTGGGGAATCACCCCCCCCCCCTCCCCCCAGAGGGGAATTTTAGGGTTGGTGGGGGGGGGGGGGGGGAATTAAGATTATTTCAAGATCGCGTTAATACAAGAACCGATTACTTGATATTGTTTTTCCCTTCATACTGTACGGTTCTGTACGTCTCAACCTTCTAAAATTCAATTAATAAAGTAAGTAGACCCACACATCATGTTTTATGTAGACGTCTAGACTTGTTTTAGTAAGTGCTATTAAATTTAGCTTCCATTATTACTTATACTGTGTAGGGGCAGGGGCAGGAATTTTAGTTAGAATATACGAAAGGGGGGAATGACGTTCTGAAAATATGGTGAAGGGGAGCACGGGCCAAATTTTTAGGTAGGAAATATGAAAAGGGGGGGGGGGGGGGGGGGGGGGGGGGGGGGTGGGGGGGGGGGGGGGGGGGGTGGGGGGGGGGGGGGTTACGTTCTGAAAATATGGTGAAGGGGGGCACGGGCCAACAAAGGTTGAGAACCACTGTATTAGACTTAACCAGGTCATGACTCGGCGCAGCACATACAGCAATAACTGATATTAGGTGTAGGTTCGTAATGTTTTATCTGCAGGTTTAGGTAGTTCATTACAAGCAGATTACAATCCAATGCTCATTTTTCATTGATTATAAGAAGTATTATCTTCACGGATGGCTATGTGCAAAGAGGTAAAATAAGTGCCTGGGTGTTGGTGGTGAAGGTTGGTGGACGGTGTTTGGTGCAGGAGAGCCTGGCATATGATACCACAACATGTAGTCTGAGAATGGAAGTGGAGAAGGTCACGGTTTCATTCCTCTGGCTGGAGGACAAACAGTACTCGCATGTCGTGATTGTAACGGGCTCATAAAATATTATGAGGAAGGTGAAGATGGACATTCTTCGGGCAGAGTGGCAGGCTTCGATTCAACAATTTAAAAAAAAAAAATATTACATCTGTTGGATTTTTTTTTTCTATTGAACATGCTAGTGTGGTGGGAAACGAGCAAGTGGGGACATTGGCTGAGTCTGCACCATTTGGTGGGATACTGGTGCATGATATGGCAAATATAGTCGGGGCCCGTTGGAATCGTGTGTATAGTGCAGACGAACAGATAGACCATCACGGCCTGGAAATAATAGCGCTGCAGGAAGTGACCAGAGGATCTGGCCAACACTCTGAAATCCGAAGAAAAGCCAGACGGGCAAATAATCAGACTGCTACTCGTACCATTAACATTGTGACTCTTCGCTGGCTGTTGCCGATGAGGACGGAGCAGGTATGGGAATATCCTGAAAGTTGTGATGTCGGTTCTTAACTCAAATCACACATCTTTATCCAAACTACACTGCATTTGAAATTATGGTTGTTGATTGGCAGATAAGTTCCTTCCGATGTGCCATGGGATTTAAGTTTATGAACCCTGGTCCCTCAACACTGTCAATTAATGTTTAGTCCATTAGCTTTATAATTGATGACAACAAATTTACCATTCACTGAATTCTATATACAATGAATCTGAACGGTACTGAGCAACAGTATTAGCAATCATTGTCGAAAGGTTGCATTCATTTGTCCGAGAATAGCATTATTACAAAATCTATAAAATACAGAATATTTTGTATCACATTCACATACGATGCATCATACAACTGAAGACTGTGGGATAAAAATATGTGATTTTAGTGCAACGCATAACAAATAATTACATATATGATGTACATTACAAACAAAATATATACAACCAATATAATATACATCACCAACAACACATACACAACCAATGTAATATGCATCACAAACAGCATATGTAATACACATCACAAACAACATATGTAATATACATCACAAACAACTTATGTAATATACATCACAAGCAACATATGTAATATACATCACAAACAACTTATGTAATATCACAAGCAACATATGTAATATACATCACAAACAACTTATGTAATATCACAAGCAACATATGTAATATACATCACAAGCAACATATGTAATATACATCACATACAACATATGTAATACACATCACAGACAACATATGTAATATACATCACCAACAGCATATGTAATATACATCACAAATAACATATGTAATATACATCACAAACAACATATGTAATATACATCACAAACAACATATGTAATATACATCACAAACAACTTATGTAATATACATCACAAACAACTTATGTAATATCACAAGCAACATATGTAATATACATCACAAGCAACATATGTAATATACATCACATACAACATATGTAATACACATCACAGACAACATATGTAATATACATCACCAACAGCATATGTAATATACATCACAAATAACATATGTAATATACATCACAAACAACATATGTAATATACATCACAAACAACATATATAATATACATCACAAACAACTTATGTAATATACATCACAAACAACATATGTAATATACATCACAATCAACTTATGTAATATACATCACAAACAACATATGTAATATACATCACAAACAACATATGTAATATACATCACAAACAACATATGTAATATACATCACAAACAACATATGTAATACACATCACAAAAAAACATATGTAATATACATCACAAGCAACATATGTAATATACACCACAAACAACATATGTAATATACATCACAAACAGGATATGTAATATACATCACAAACAACATATGTAATATACATCACAAGCAACATATGTAATATACATCACAAACAACATATGTAATATACATCACAAACAACATATGTAATATACATCACAAGCAACATATGTAATATACATCACAAACAACATATGTAATATACATCACAAGCAACATATGTAATATACATCACAAACAACATATGTAATACACATCACAAACAGGATATGTAATATACATCACAAACAACATATGTAATATACACCACAAACAACATATGTAATATACATCACAAACAGGATATGTAATATACATCACAAACAACATATGTAATATACATCACAAGCAACATATGTAATACACATCACAAACAACATATGTAATATACATCACAAACAATACATACGCGACTAATGTAATGTACATCACAAACAACATATGTAATATACATCACAAGCAACATATGTAATACACATCACAAACAACATATGTAATATACATCACAAACAATACATACGCGACTAATGTAATGTACATCACAAACAGCATATGTAATATACATCACAAACAACATATGTAATATACATCACAAACAATATATACACAACTAATGTAATATTTAAAAAATCACAACATACCACCGTGAATTGTATTATAAATGTTACAGAATATATTAACAAATAACGTTGTACGGAGCACGAAACTCTTGACACTAAATACTAGCCCTTCGGAGCACCATACATCTAAGTAGAACGTATAAAACAGACAAAATTACATTCCTTAACTATATATTACCTTTGCTTCTGTGCAGTCAGCCCAGCAATCAAAGTCGAGTTAATGAACATATCGAATGGTATCGATTCATCCTTCGATGTTCATTACCACAGAAGATCTATTTCAACTGTAATTGTAATTTTAAGTAACGATTTAGTTCATTTGAGATCCCCGGAGATCCGTAGATCTGTATTCCTAACGAGACCTATAATAAACTTAATATTGTCGTTGTAATGTCTTTTTATATAATTTTGAACAATCATTCGTTTATTTCAGTCGAGCGGGGTTTATTTATTTTTTCTTTTATTATGAGGAGGCGTTATTCACAGCGCGCTGCGAATAATACTGAGCGTTAGTTGAATGAGAAAAATAATGAGAGCAGACAGATGGGACATACACAAGATAAGACAAGTAATACAAGATATGGATATACACTCCGACGACAGCGAGGGCCATCCGGGCTCAGAAACATTTATTGCATCAATCGATTGGTCTAGCAATCCACCACACACTCAACCGTAAGTGATCGACAACACACTCAATTATATGATTCTTTATTTCAATCTCATTTCTATATATTTAATATTTTTTATCATATCACCTAATGAGACCCTGTAAGGGACACATTTTACAATAAATAGTTTGGGACCGTTATTCGGAAGATTGCCCACTTTCCTGTGCTACTACTACTACTTGAGGAAACATAACTCGATTTCGTGCTCCTTTTTCTCGCCTTTTTTCGAACATAAACGTCACCTGACGTGACCAATCGTCTACGGTAGTAAGCGTCATGTGACCAGCCGCGATTGTGAATAACACTGAGCGTTATTCACAGCACGATACGCATAATCACTTCGTTATTATAGGGTTAATACTATAATAGCTTGGACTTAAACGTTGACTTCTCGTTCAGAAAGCAGTGGCAAACTACTGATAGTAAAACTATCTGGATAATTTAAACTGGGGCTGATCAAAACGTCCTTAAAAGGAAAAGCAACATTAACAAAAATGCAGTCTGTTACAGGGGACCAAAATGGAATCACATAATAGTAACAATATAATCTTGCATGCATGTCGCGAGAGGCGACTTGGGACAAATGGGTTGAGGGCCATGTTCCAGGATGAGTTGAGGTCTATGTTCCAGGGTGGGTTGAGGACTATATTCCAGGATGGGTTGAGGACTATGTTCCAGGATGGGTTGAGGGTTATGTTCAAGGATGGATTGAGGACTATATTCCAGGATGGGTTGAGGACTATGTTCCAGGATGGGTTGAGGACTGTTTCATGATGGGTTGAGTACTATGTTCCAGGATGGGTTTAAGGCTATATTCTAGGATGGGTAGAGTGCTATGTTCCAGGATGGGTTGATGGTTATGTTCCAGGATGGGTTGAGGACTATGTTCCAGGATGGGTTGAGGACTATGTTCCAGGATGGGTTGAGGACTATGTTCCAGGATGAGTTGAGGGTTATGTTCAAGGATGGGTTGAGGACTATGTTCCAGGATGGGTTGAGGACTATGTTCCAGGATGGGTTGAGGACTATGTTCCATTATGGGTTGAGGACTATGTTCCAGGATTGGTTGAGGACTATGTTCCAGGATGGGTTGAGGGTTATGTTCAAGGATGGGTTGAGGACTATATTCCAGGATGGGTTGAGAACTATGTTCCAGGATGGGTTGAGGACTGTTTCATGATGGGTTGAGTACTATGTTCCAGGATGGGTTTAAGGCTATATTCTAGGATGGGTAGAGTGCTATGTGCTAGGATGGGTTGAGGACTATGTTCCAGGATGGGTTGTTGGCTGTGTTCCAGTGTAGGTTGGGGAATATATTCCACGGTGGGTTTATGGCTGTGTTCCATGATGGGTTGAGGGCTATGATCCAGAGTGTGTTGAGAGCTATGTTCCAGGGCGGTGCCAGACTGAAGGAGAAGATATTATGTATCCTAGGATTGTTGGTGGTATAGTGGTTAGAGCACTTACTGTGCTCATGTGAAGTGTTTTACATCTGTCCGCATTTGTTTGTATCGTAAAATGCATATTCAGAAAAATGGTGGCCGGCTGGTTGCTGAACTAACTGAGTTTTCCTTATGCAGTAATGTGTGGATGCTGGTTTCCTAGTGACTGCCGCTTCCATCGAAGATGATCGTGGCGGACTTTTGTGTTGGCATTCTGGCAGTGGCTTTGTGCATAGTATACCTGTACGGGCTGTTGGTTTGTCGAGACTTCCTTCTGTTCCACTTTTTACACGGGACAGTGAGGAGCATTTTGTGTAATATTCACTGGCACAGGAACGGGGCGTTATGGAGCGACCCTTTGTCGTAAAGTTGGAAACGCGACTAACTAACTTAGCTGTGCTCCGGATTCAATTCCAAATAGTGGCAGGGATTTCTGTGTACTTCAACAAGAACGGCTCTGGAGAGTTGCTGTAGCGCAGTGGCACTTGCTGGTAGGCCCTGATAGCATGTGTTCGAATCCTTGACAAGACGGTTTTTTTTTGTTTTTTTTTTTAAATAGCTTCCAGGTCATTCCAGTTTTACATATGTACCAGAAAATATTCTTGGACGTGGAAGTGGCCGGTGTATTACTGACCACATGTCTCATCTAGCGGCGATTGATCTATAAATGTTTCAGGCTAGTACTATACACGCATAGTCCTCAAGTTGTGGGAAAGGTTCATCACATTTTTACATTACTGCGGTTATGGGTTCAATTCTGCTTCTTGAATATGGCTCTTCATATTAGTCTGAAAAGTACAAACAGTAAGGATAGAGACTGATTACATATCTTATTAAGCTGTAACCAAGACTATGTGACAACATAAGATTTCACATCAGTATGTGACAGTATGTGGCAGTATGTGACAGTATGTGACAGTATGTGGCAGTATGTGACAGTATGTGACAGTATGTGACAGTATGTGGCAGTATGTGACAGTATGTGGCAGTATGTGACAGTAAGTGGCAGTATGTGACAGTATGTGACAGTATGTGGCAGTATGTGACAGTATGTGACAGTATGTGACAGTATGTGGCAGTATGTGACAGTATGTGACAGTATGTGACAGTATGTGACAGTATGTGACAGTATGTGGCAGTATGTGACAGTATGTGGCAGTATGTGACAGTATGTGACAGTATGTGACAGTATGTGACAGTATGTGGCAGTATGTGACAGTATGTGACAGTATGTGACAGTATGTGACAGTATGTGACAGTATGTGACAGTATGTGACAGTATGTGACAGTATGTGACAGTATGTGGCAGTATGTGAGAGTATGTGACAGTATGAGACAGTATGTGGCAGTATGTGACAGTATGTGGCAGTATGTGACAGTATGTGGCAGTATGTGACAGTATGTGGCAGTATGTGACAGTATGTGACAGTATGTGGCAGTATGTGACAGTATGTGACAGTATGTGACAGTATGTGACAGTATGTGACAGTATGTGGCAGTATGTGACAGTATGTGACAGTATGTGGCAGTATGTGACAGTATGTGGCAGTATGTGACAGTATGTGACAGTATGTGACAGTATGTGACAGTATGTGGCAGTATGTGACAGTATGTGACAGTATGTGACAGTATGTGACAGTATGTGGCAGTATGTGACAGTATGTGGCAGTATGTGACAGTATGTGACAGTATGTGACAGTATGTGACAGTATGTGGCAGTATGTGACAGTATGTGACAGTATGTGACAGTATGTGACAGTATGTGACAGTATGTGACAGTATGTGGCAGTATGTGACAGTATGTGACAGTATGTGACAGTATGTGGCAGTATGTGGCAGTATGTGACAGTATGTGACAGTATGTGACAGTATGTGAGATTATGTGACAGTATGTGACAGTATGTGGCAGTATGTGACAGTATGTGACAGTATGTGACAGTATGTGGCAGTATGTGACAGTATGTGGCAGTATGTGACAGTATGTGACAGTATGTGGCAGTATGTGACAGTATGTGACAGTATGTGACAGTATGTGGCAGTATGTGACAGTATGTGGCAGTATGTGACAGTATGTGACAGTATGTGGCAGTATGTGACAGTATGTGACAGTTGCGTTCGTTTTTTGATTTTTTTTTCTTAACTTAAGCGTAGTCCACTCATGTGTTCCTACTTCTTGGGCACTGGACTGATTTTTGCGTGTAATTAGATTTCTATTACCAGCGTCCCTCGTTGTCAGACGAGCCCACCCTGACTTCACTTGTAAATTACCCAGTTTATAAATCAAATAATTTGGATTCTACGCAAGACGGGAATTCTCTGAACAGTTCTTGTGTAGTAATGTTAATTTTATCACAGAAGAAGAGAAATAAGCATTGAAAGCAGGCAGTGAGAAGAGACAATCGCATTTTCAAACTGATGCCGAGAAAGAACAGTCGCAGAAATAAACCTTCAAGAACAGTCATCTTTTGGACCAGGAACTAAGAAAGAACATTCATCATTTAATGCATAAGTCTTGAAATAACAGTCACATTTATAAAAAGACACCTAGAAAGGAGTGTCATCATTTCAAATAATTTAAAACAGTCACAAAGAAAGAACAGTAGTCATTTATAAACAGGCAGCGTTAAAGAACGGTCACCATTTCAAATTGGCACAAATAACAGTATAAAGAATAAAGGCACAAAAATCGGATTCATGCACTGGGTTTACCCCATCTGGGTCGGTCAGTGAGTGTTACTGGGCACAACGATGGCACAAAATGTGACATGTTCCTGTTGTTAGTTGAACCTTTTATTGCGTGACTGCCACAAGCTTCGTGCTCAATTACCATCCGGCTATGGGAATTTAAATCATTGTCAGCTTGAAGAACCAGATTTAGACCCGTCAAAATGTTGGGGTTTATACAGAATATTAAACTTTCTGAGCGGACAGTAAGCCGGGACGAGTAGTGTGGCGTTGTGGACGGAGGTGAAAAATTAGGGTATATATATATATATATATATATATATATATATATATATATATATATATATATATAGAGAGAGAGAGAGAGAGAGAGAGAGAGAGAGAGAGAGAGAGAGAGAGAGAGAGAGAGAGAGAGAGAGAGAGAGAGAGAGAAATCAAATCAAATCAATCAAATCAACTTTATTAGGGTCACAAATTGGGCACGCAGGCCCGTCTTACATTCGGCCCTTCCAATCACTCGTTTTTCGTTCTTCAAGAACATTATACATTTGCACAGGAAAAAAAATAAACATTGTGAAATGAATGTTGTAAACATAAACAAGGCAAATTACCACGTTATGAGGCCCATTTCCCACCTACCCATACATCACCCCACCCACACACACACCCCACCTACCCACACACACACACACCCAGGGACACATACATACCCCACCAACCGACCCATCCCCCTCCCGCACATCCCCCACCCACACACACTGCCCTCACCTGTTCCCCCAACCAAAACACACTCGCCACCCACAAACATCCCCCACCAACCCACACATCCCACGCCCACCCACATACACATCCTAACCCACACATCCTCTCCCCACCCACACCTCAAACGACCCATCCCCCAGCCACATCTCCATCGACCACATATTCCCCACCCACGCACACACATCCCCCACCAACCCACACATCGCACATCCACTCACACATCCCCAAACCATACACACACATCCCACCAACTGACATCTCCCTACCCCCACCCCCCACACACACACACACATCTCCCTAACCACCTATACATCCCCAATCCACTCACACACACCCCACCACCCACACATACATCCTCCACCCACCCACACATGCCCTAACCCAATCCCCCACCACACACATCCCCCACCCGCACATCACATACATCCCCTACCACGCAATATTCCCAACCCACGCACCACACACACATATCCCTCACAACACATCCCACACCCACATACCACCACACATCCCCACCTACACACCACACACATATCCCCCACCCACATACCACACAATATTCCCACCCACACCCACACAGATACCCTCACCCATCCACCCCACATACCCCCACCCACACACCACAAAAATCCCCCACCCACACACACACACCCCACCCACACAAATATCCCCAACCAACACACCACACACCTCTCCCCACCCACACACGCATTCCCCACCCATCCACCAACACACACTCACTCACCCACACATCCTCCACTACGCACCCACACACCCCCACCCACCCACCCCCAACCAAACATCTCTCGATCACAATACCCCTACCCACACACATCCTCCACCCACTCACGCATCCCACCCCGACACATACACATCCCTCACCCACCTACACATCCCTAAGCCACTCACACACCCCCACCCACACATTCCCCATCCACGCACACATCTCCCACCCACACACCCCACCACCCACACATACTTCCCCCAACCACCACACATCCCCTACTCACCCACACATATCCCCCACCCATACACACATTCCCCGCACCCATCACACACATCCCCCACACCACACACTATCCCCCACCCACACACATATCCTCACCCATACCACCACAAACATACCCCCCACCCACACACCATGCACACATCCCCCACCAACACACCGCACACATATCTCAAACCCACACACCATACACTTCTCCCCACCAGCCCTTGCATCCCCAATCCAACCAACACAATCCCCTACCCACACAACCCCGCCACCCACACATACTTCCTCAAACCATCCACACATCTCCACCCACATAAACACACATCCCCCGCACCCGTCCCATATACATATCCTCCACCCATACACACATCCCCCACACCCATTCCACACCCCTACTTTCACCCCCACACATCCATCCACACATCCCACCAACACCCACAAATATCACTACCCACCAAAACCCACACACCCCAACCCATCCAAACGCATACCCCCACCCACACATCCCCCACCCACACATATCCCCACATCCCACACTCACACACATCCTCCACACACACTCACACCTCCTCACATCTAGACACATACAAAATGTCTCACGTTAGCATTGAAACTAGTATGAACAAACTCCCACACTTTACTCACACACATACACTGACAATTGTCATGAGCAGTCTCATAAAAATGTTAAACATGGAGAAAAATGTGTACATAAAAGTAGTGTGACGTAAAAATAGTGATGCTCCCACACACAGAGATACACACAGAGAAGGCACACACACACACACACACACACACACACACACACACACACACATTCACTCTCACGCTCACTCATTCTGTCTCTCATTCACACTCACTGACTCTCTCACTCAAACTACAGTAATGAACATGAAGTTTATATTATGCATGATAAAATCAAATGGTATTCAACTGATAATATGACAGATGAGAATACACAAACATATGGATTCGCGTGTTACATGACATGCGTGTTACATGACATGCATCTGCTCAGCTCTCTCTCTCTCTCTCTCTCTCTCTCTCTCTCTCTCTCTCCTCTCTCTCTCTCTCTCTCTCTCTCTCTCTCTGTCTGTATTCTTTCATATACACATACACGCATGCGCCCGCTCACACACTAACACATCAACTCTCCCACTGTCTCACTCTCTCACACACAATCCTTCACACACATACTCACTCTCTCAATCACACTCTCTCACACATACACATACGCATGAACGCATGCACGCACGCACACACTCCCTCACTCACTCTCACACATACACGTACGAATGCATGCACTCAAACATTCCCCACCATTTCTCGTTCAATCACTCTCTCCACTCACACACGCATGCACGTGCGCACACACACATTCACTCTCTCACTCTCTCTGACACCCACTTTCTCTCTCTCTCTCTCTCTCTCTCTCTCCCACACGCACACACATATATAGTGAACAACTAGCTGACCCGGCCCGGCTTCGCCCAGGCCCTGGCGGGGATCTATCTATCTATCTATCTATCTATCTATCTATCTATCTATCTACCTATCTTTCTTTCTTTCTTTCTTTCTATCTATCTATCTATCTATCTATCTATCTATCTGTCTGTCTGTCTGTCTGTCTGTCTGTCTGTCTGTCTGTCTGTCTGTCTGTCTGTCTGTCTGTCTGTCTGTCCGCTTGTTTGTCTGTCTGTCTGTCTGATCCGGCCCGGCTTCGTCCAACTCCTGGTGGGGAGCATCACATTTAATTCATATAAGTAGTCATATAAGCTCCCGTTCCCGACTATATGTCTGTCTCCCGACTTCGCCCAGCTCCTGGTGAAGAGCATCTATTTTAATTCATATAAGTAGTCATATAAGCTAATCGTTCCCGACTGTCTGTCTGTCTGTCTGACCCGGCCCGGCTTCACCCAGTCCCTCGTGGGGAGCATCTCATTTAATTCATATAAGTAGGCATATAAGTTCCCGTTCCCGACTGTCTGTCTGTCTGTCGACCCGGCTGTCTGTCTGTCTGTCTGTCTGTCTGTCTATCTGTCTGTCTGGTCTGTCTATCTATCTGTCTGTCTGTCTGCCCGTCCGTCTCTCCCTCCGTCTATCCCACCCGCTCTATCTATTGGGTCAGATCTATCTATCTATCTATCTATCTATCTATCTATCTATCTATCTATCTATCTATAGCTTTTGATTTCTTCTTCTTCTGAATTCATCCGGATTTTTTTTCTCCGGATGTGACTGCCTTGTGCCTGTTTACAGCAGAGCTGCGTTCTTGCGCCATGAGGCCGACACATCCGACTTCTGCGGGCATTTGTTGACCGGGTTAACCTTCCCGGAGTAGCTTTTGATTTAATTTGATTTGATTTGATTTGGCCAGGGGACTTAACCTAAGATATAGCAATGCTACTAAAAGTTATATCCCTTTATAGAATATTTCTTATGTTAAGTCATGTAATTACAAAATGAAATTTTAGTAAGTAAATAGATGATTGCCCCCTAAGAAACTATTACAGTTGGTTGCACTGGAATGAAAGGAAGACGTGTAGAAAATTTCATCTCAATCGGATGTACCGTTATCGAACGCAGCAAATACATCCCAAACCACAAACATACAGTCTCTTTTATAGATATAGATTATAGTTAAACAATTACAATGAACAATTATATCAGTAAATGAATTATGGTGGCATATAGTCAGTATAGATTAAGTATTGAAAGAGGGATGGTTAAATGTGTAGGGACTCATTGGAGTTTTCAGATCTGGAGGCAGATCATTCCATAAGTGAGCACCAGAATAGGCGAAACATGTTTTGTATAGGTCCAATCTAGGCTTTTAGACATGTAACAAATTTAGGCGCTTGCTGTTCATTGCATTAGATTGAATCAGCGGCAGAAGATACTCTGGGGTATTTTGAGATATAATTTTATTCACTAATTTGGCTTTGTTGAAAAGGAAGCGCTTTGGAAGTGGTAGAAGTCTTAGATGACTGTACAAATTATTACTTTCAACGTGCTTTATGCCAGAAACCAGACGAATAGCGCGGTTTTGTAGAGAACATAGTCGTTTTAAATTAGATTTAGGGCAACCATCCCAAACTGTGGAACAGTAATCGAGATGTAATTGGATATAGCATGTATAGAATATTTTTCGTGTGCTTTCGTCCAGGAAGTGCTGAATTTTAGCAAGTTGGTAAACTTTTGTGCTATTTTCTTGGTAAGAACGTGAACATGAAAGCTCCAGCTCAATGGCTGTCAATTAAAAGACCTAGTGTTTTAATGTTCATTCACATAATTATAGGTAACGTGCCCATGCGAGTTCGAGCGGTGATCCGTTATGGCTAGTGTCTGTAGTTTTGTCTGGTCGTTATTAGCATGGATTTGGTTTTGTCGATGTTAATTTGCATGCGGTTTTCATTGCTCCATCTAGTAAGATTATCAAGTTCCTTTTTAAATAATTCTCTAATTCACTACGGTTTTCTTGACTAGTATATATAGTACAGTCGTCTGCAAATAGATCACAAGTTGTATTGACATATAAAGGAAGATCATTAATATAAACTGCAAAAAGCAGCGGATTGAGCCCTGAGTATTGAGCCCTGAGGCACACCAATATTAAGCTGTGTGGGTCTTGATAGACAGTTGTTGAAGGACACGACTTGTTGTCTGTCGGATAGAAATGACGTAATTATGTTCACCATGTTGGTACTTATCTTCATTTGTTTTAGTTTTCTAATTAAAATATCGTGATCTACCATATGAAAAGCTTTTTTAAAGTCTACAAACACCGCTCCACAAATTCTACCGTTGTTGATGTTTAAGTGCCAGTTATCGGTCATTTGTGTTAGAGCACTATGGCAAGAATATTTAGGTCGAAACCCAGATTGACTGTTAATTATTAGATCGTTGCTAATTAAATGGTGTAACGTTATTTTATGAATGTGTTTTTCTAGTGGTTTTGATAGCGACGATAGTAAGGAAATAGGTCTATAATTACCCAAAGAGAGAGAGCGAACGAACGAACGAACGACCAAACTATATTTTAAAAGGATAACAAATTGGGCAGGCAGGCCCGTCTTACATTCGGCCCTTTCGATCGCCCATCTTGCATTCATCAAATGTGCATGTTACATTTACACAGTGGAAAAAAAAAACATTGTCAAATGGATTTTGTAAGCATAAACAATGCATATTACGCATGGTACATTCACATGGGGGAAAAAAAACATTGTCAAATGAAAGTTGTAAACATAAACAGTGCATATTGCAATGTTGTGAGACACATCCCCCATCCACCCTCACACCCCGCAGCCACCCACACATTCCTCAGCCACCCACACATCCTCCACCCACCACACCCCCACCCACCCACACATACCTCCACGCACTCACACAGACTCAGGCAAACATACATGCCGCCACCAACCCACTGATCCCCCACCACCACACATTTCCCTATCCACACATACATCCCCCACCCATCCCATAACCCACACACACACACCCACCCACATATACTCCACAACCCACCCACACACCCGCAACCACCCAGCGAAACACACATCACAAAACCACACATACATACCCCCGTCAACCCACACATCCCGCACCTATCCACACATACATCCCACACCCTCACAATTTTCCCCACCCACCCACACACACATCAGCCAACCTACACCCACTCACCAACCCAATATCCGCCATCTCTCAACTATACATCCCTCACCTATACACACATCCCCACCCACAAACACATCTCCCCTCCTGCCCACACATATCCCCCACCCATAAACACCCAAAAAACACTCACCTCCCACCCACACACACCCCCACCACCCACATATACCCCACCCACACACATCCGCCGCTCTCACACATCTTCCCACAAACAGAGACAGACAGACAGACAGACAGACAGACAGACAGACAGACAGACAGACAGACAGACAGACAGACAGATAGACAGTTACGGAATGAGTTAGAAGGATATAGTGTAGATTGATATAGCGTGGAGGTAAGGACGACTTTGTAGTGATGGCATGTATAGAGAGAGAGAAAGAGAGTGAGAGACAGAGAGACAGAGACAGGAGGAAGAAGAAGAAGAAGAAGAAGAAGAAGGAGGAGGAGGAGGAGGAGGAGGAGGAGGAGGAGGAGGAGGAAGGCAGAAGGAAGAAAGAAGGAAGGAAGAAGGAAGTAAATAATAAGTAAGGAAAAAGGGAGGAAGAAGTAAGGAAAAGGGGAGGAAGAAGGTAGGAAGAAGAAGGAAGGGAGGAAGGAAGAAGGAAGGAAGAAGGAAGGAAGAAGGAAGGAAGGAAGAAGAAGGAAGGAAGGAAGAACAAGGAAGAACAAGGAAGAACAAGGAAGAACAAGGAAGAAAGCAAAAGAAGGAAGAAGGAAGAAGGAGGAATAAGGAGTAAGAATAAGGAAGAAGAATTAAAAAAAAGGACAAGAACGAAGAAGAAAGAAGAAGCAACGACCCTAATTTTAATTAAGCAAGGCATTATTTCCCAACTGGGATGTTTCAAAAGTTGTATGGAGCATTGCAGATGATACTTCTAAAGGCCGTTTGATAAATTTCATACAGATCTCAAAGATTAGGAATCTCTTTACATCTCTAACACATTCAGTGTATTTTAAACCCCCCACTTTATCCAAGCCTACCCACTTGGCCGTCCGTCCGTTCGGAGCGGTCCACGTCATGGCGTGCAGCCGCGTTCTTATTCTGGCTTTTGTCTTGACAGCGTAGGGCTCTGGTGGACTTGTCTCAAACGGAGTGTGAGCCAAAGCTGGGCAGACGGGGGAATTCCAGATACGCTCTGTGAGATGACCGATAAGAATGGATCTATAGAAGAAAGCGGACAAAATAAACAATAACGAGATGTCTGGATTTCTGATAATCGTAAACAATGATGTGTTTATGTGTGTTGAATTCTCGCGGATTTTCTTGTAATCGAACTGTCCTCGGGCGAAATTGCAAAATGTGCATTTAAGCGTGTATTTATATTCCGGCTTCATATGTCATTCAGTACATACAGTAAGTAAAATAGTTGTATATATACAGGGTTTGCATACATCAAACATTTTAACTGTCAGATGGCTTCTGCATCAAAAGACTGGACATGCATGGGGATGTCTAATGTGCAGTGATCTCTTTCCGCATAACATACAATATTTTTTGTAGGTAACTATTATAATTTTTTGTTGACCGAACACCAAACCAGAGGGCATTGGTTGTAAGTCATACACCGATGGTCTTTACTTTATCCAATATGTCCATATAACCCACTTTATGCTGAGTCAGCACAGAACCAACAACAGGATTAAGACTTAATTTTATAAATGCATAGGACGCTTCTACAAGGATTGGTGTGTATAAGGTGTATCATGCCAGACCCCTCTTTATATAAATACATATTGGGATGTATTGGGTATATCATGCCAGACCCCTCCTCTACAAGGATTGGGGTATATTGGGTGTATCATGCCAGACCCCTCCTCTACAAGGATTGGGGTGTATTGGGTGTATCATGTCAGACCCCTCTTCTACAAGGATTGGGGTATATTGGGTGTATCATGCCAGACCCCTCCTCAACAAGGATTGGGGTGTATTGGGTGTATCATGTCAGACCCCTCTTCTACAAGGATTGGGGTGTATAGGGTATATCATGCCAGACCCCTCTTTATATAAATACACACATATTGTTTAGCTCTCTTAGAAGGGGACAGAATTAGAGACTAGAGGACGCATTCGACAAGCTAAGAATTTACAGCTATGGTTACCGACCGGGATTTGAATCTGTCACCTCCAAATGACGACATCCATTCATCCATCCATCATGTGCCATGCTGATAAGCGTGGGCGGTCAGGTTTTGCCATCTCACTCGAATCACCGTGTTTCTGTCTCGACCATGCCATGTGGCCGAGCTATCCAGATATTTACTTCTCGGTATTCCTCTTGGTCTCTTCTCTTCGAACTTGCCAGTTGTAACCAAGTTCTCCAAAACATTTCTTCTCATAACATGCCCAAAAAATTGTGGCTGTCTACGTCTAATGTCTCTAATCAGTTTACGAACTTCATTTGTTTCTTGAAGGAATTTTTCATTTGGTTTTTCTGCTTGTCCATGATATTCTTTTCATTTTCCTCAGAAACCACATGTCCACAGCCATCAGATGTTGTTTAGCTTGTCTGCTCATTGTCCACGTTTCGCATCCATACAAAAGTACAAGTTCTATGTAGCACTTCCACACTCTTATTCTCGTTTCAATTGATATCTTTTTATTGGCTACATTCGCAATGGCAATTCTTGTTCTAATTTCTTCGAGGCATCGCCCACCAGATGTTATGACCGTGCCGAGATAACAGTATCGATTCACTTGTTTGAGACTATGCCCATCTACTCGTATATCACATTGTGATATTTCCTTCTTCCCAATGACGACCATAATCTGTGTCTTCTCACAATTTAATTCTAATCCTAGTTATTCACTGTGTGCAACAACTGCATCTATTAAATGTTGCAGGTCCTGTTCATTGTCTGCAATCAAGACTGTATCATCTGCATATCTAATGTTATTG
The DNA here is from genome assembly GCA_014155875.1 of Cepaea nemoralis. Taxonomy (NCBI): domain Eukaryota; kingdom Metazoa; phylum Mollusca; class Gastropoda; order Stylommatophora; family Helicidae; genus Cepaea; species Cepaea nemoralis. The sequence continues at coordinate 183,684 of JACEFZ010019036.1, read as the reverse complement.
ACGCATCGTCCCCCAATGTTGATTCCTTCCATATCTTCTATATTTCTGAAAATATTTTCCCTGTACAGGAAAACAAGATCTGAAGATATTAAACATCCCTGTCTCACACCTCTCTTAATAGCCTGATATTTACCTACTTCATTATCAATTCTTATGGCAGCTTGTTGTTTCCAATATATGTTTTTTACAAGTCTAAGGTCTTTTCCATCAATATGTAGATCTTCAAGCATCCTTATCATGTCGACATGCCTAACTTTATCGAAAGGCTTCTTTGTGTAGTCAATAAAGCAATGGTGTAGATCTTTGTTTACTTCTAAAGAACCTTCAATTACTGTTCTCAGTATATACACAGCATTTACTGTGCCCTTGCATTCTATAAACCCACATTGTTGTTCTCCTATTTCGGGTTGTATTTTCTCTCTAACTCTTTGCATGATACTTCTTAGCAAAATCTTTGTGATGTGACTCATTATACTAATTGTTCGATTTTGAATACATTCTAAGGCTCCTGATTTCTTTGGGATTACAATAAATAGAGAGTTACATAATTCATGAGGTGTATTTCCAGTGTCATATATTGAATTCAGAAGTCTGGTAACTTTATGTAGTCCATATTCTTCTAAAGCATTAATCATTTCTGTTGTAATGCTATTTGAAACGGGGGTCTTGCCATATTTCATATGGTTAAGAGCCTTCTGAACCACCATCTTCAAAATTGATGGTCCTTCGTTATTATTTTGAATATTATACTGTTCTTCTCTGTTATCATTATAAAGGTTTATCACATAATCTGACCATACATGTAATATCTGGTCTTTTTCTATTATGATTTTTCCTGACGACAGCGTCTCGCTATTTATATAGACGAAGCTGTGGGTTTCCCAACAGTGGCGTGGTCAATAATACGCTGGCCACTTTACATCCCAGGTCATGTCCTAGCACTCGTTGTAGGCCGTGTCCATCTGGGAGCTCAGGTCCTTTTGACACGAACCCTCATTTATGTGGATTCGAGCGCATAACCCACCAGGCCTGCAGGCAAGCGTATAAAGACTTACCAAGCATCTGTAAACCCAACCCCCTCCTGTAGTAATATATTATATATATATATATATATATATATATATATATATATATATATATATATATTATATATATATATATACATAAATATGTGTTTGTGTGTGTTTGTGTGTGTGAGTGTGTGTACGCGCGTGGTGTGTGTGTGTATGTGTGTGTGTGGTGTGTGTGTTGTGTGTGTGTGTGTTTCTCTATCTGTAACTTTTTGTCAATGTAATTGTTACACATATATATCTCTGTGTGTGTACGTGTGTGTGTGTGTGTGCGTGCGTGCGTGCGTGCGTGCGTGCGTGCGTGCGTGCGTGTGTGTGTGTGTGTGTGTGTGTGTGTTTCTCTCTATCTGTAACTTTCTCTCCATTTAATTGTTACTTTAACTATTTCTACTCCATACCATCCGTTGTTATTTTGAAGTAACATATGTTCTGAGTCTAAAGTAAGAAGGTTAATAATAATACAGGACTGAATGTGACATTCTGGCGGCGACATTATACATAGTGTGCCTGAGCGGGCTGTTGTTTGTCGAGACTCCTGTCTTTTCCACTTTTTACATGGGGCAGTGAGGAACATTTTATGTGATATTCACTGGCACAGGAACGGAGCATAATGGGGACGACTCGTTGCTGTGATATTGGAACCGCGACTAACTAACTAACTAACTAACTAACTAACTAACTAACTAACTAACTAAATAACTAACTAACTAACTAAATAACTAGCTAACTAACTAGCTAACTAACTAACTACCTAAATAACTAACTAACTAACTAACTAACTAAATAACTAACTAACTAACTAGCTAACTAACTCGTATGTATTGTTATAAATGTGACTAAAGTAACACGCTGGTTGCCACAAAGGGACATAAGAAAGTTCATCGCGTATGTAATAGTAAGAAATCACGACCAGCATTTGCTGGGGTTGACTGCAACGTGCTGTAAAGGATATGCAATTAACTTTCAATAGCAAGAAAGTGCGTTGCGGTAGTAGTAACAAGAAAACATATTATGGGTTGTAATGAATTACTAATATGTACATAATAGAGACCTACTATGTATCGTGCCGGTGCTGAAGGTCCTTAAGTCTGTTTGTAATTCTGACCTAGGTCGATCCCAGACCTGAGGAAGACTTCGGCTACAACTGGGTCTCAACTGCGATCCACTGCATGGAAGCATTCATTGTGGGCTAGTGACTATGTTCTGCCGCCTATCTTGAAGCCGGCTTTGTGGCGAAGGCGTAGCGGACACAATTGGTAATCCCGCATACCGCGTTCGAAATACAGCTGCGGGCGAATTGGCAGCAGACCGCCTTGCATTGGTTTTGTATAAAATGGTATGAGTGTTGGTCGTTCAGAAAGCAATGGCAAACTATTGAACGTAAACTTGTCCTGGAATCACGAACAGCCAAAATATACTGGGGTTGATTGCTTCGTCCTTTAAAGGATATGCAACTAGTTTAGTTAGTTTAGTTTAGTCGACGGATCAACATAACGGGACACGGGTGTAATCCATAAGTGCTCCGTTCTACTCCCAATCCAAGTCTGAGTCAGGAGAAATTCAACTCAGTGCACGAACTCCGTAGCACCGGCGAGGATCCTGAAATACTTTGGGTAGATTTTTAACTTGAAATTTTGCCCGGGCAGCGCTGTTAGGCTACTCTTTTTCGATTTAAACTGCCAAGGGATTTTTTTACGTTCGCAACAATACACACGGGCGTCCGATCTCCTGCAAAGGACATAAAGTATTTTTGATTATTAGAGACATTAAGAAAGAGGTGTGAAAAGAGAAGCTGATTAATAATGGAGTGATATGTTCAATATCAAGAGATGGGCGAACATCTGTCTGACAGAACGTACAGTCAAGGCGAGAGACAGACAGTGTTGGAAATCCATTGCAGCCATCTTCATTGTGGAGACGGCACCTGATTGATTGATGTTCAACTCCGTCCCCCTCGTGTGCAAGGTGGAGTCCCAGTTTAGCCTTCCACCCCCATCCAAGGTGATGTGAAACCTTGCAGGCAAGTGGCTGATGAAGCTTGAGAGCAGCCGATAGTTAATGTTGACAATGGTCTCAAGTTCACGACCGCAGACAGAGGTTCGCTTTACGGGAACAATGGCAGGAGTCAGCGACCATTATGGTCACTTCCAAGAAGATAGGTTATGGCAGACAACCTTCTTTAGAGATGCCCAGAGAACAAAAGCAGTTGAAAGACAATTAAATAGTTTGAGCATGCAAAAATGCACGACTGCCTTTAAAAGGTCATTATGGACGGAGTTGTGCAAAGTAAGCAGTGAAGAAGATCACAACGAGATGGATTTAAGATGTGGTGGTAAGATTCACATAATAACAACAACAGCAAGCCATGTGACTTAATGAATAAGATGTGTTTCAAATGACAGATATGGGGGAATAAGTAATGTAAAAGGCATGCTGCTGGAAGATGAGCATGATATGTTCAGATAGTACAGTTCTTCCCACTAGATAACGCATTATGCGTTTTTTTTTTTTTTTAATTAACAGATTTAGCGTCGAACAAAAATAAGATTTGGACCAAACAAATGTATGGCGGAAAATGAGAAGCAGGGATATGTCAGATATGACTTAAAAGTTAATAATGTAGCAATAATGTTGTATTATAACGCAGTGGCAACATTTCGGCGGTATATACGCCCATTGCAGAATTAGGAACTTGCTTAAGACGATTAATCATCCCATGGCACTTAATGTGTTAAAATTAGCCCCCGTAGTAGTTTCCTGCTTTGGATTTGTGATGTGATATCGTCATCACCTTTTGAATGCCTATAGCTAGGAGGAGGAGGCCAGTCTTTCCCTCACTTAACAAGCGACGAGCCCCGGAGTCAACTCGCGACCAGTCGTGCTCATGAGAAGCGCAGTTCGCTATCAACTTCGCTGGAGCTCCCGTCAACCCATCACGCTATGCCATGATAATGCACAAGCACAAAGGTTCTTAAACGATGTTATCACTGGCCCCTTCACATCTTAACGATTGCTGAAGACTTCTAAGAATTACGGTGTCTGTGGACTGCACGAGAATGTGCTCGCGATGTCGCATGAGATTAATGACCAGCCTAACATCAAAGACCGTGTGCACTGGATCTTCAGCATCAAATCTTTCATCTTTTTTCCAACCCGCTTGCTGATATTATTTTCCCATGTAAATCATTGTCTTCCTTCTACATATTTGCTTTTCACCTTTCTATCAGGTGTAGTTTTCACAAGGAAGGATGGAAGGAAGGAAGCCAGAAGGAGGAGGGAGGGAGGGAGGGAGGGAGGAAGGAAGGGAGGAAGGAAGGAAGGAAGGCGAAGGAAGGAAGGAAGGAAGGAAGGAAGGAAGGAAGGAAGGAAGGAAGGAAGGAAGGAAGGAAGGAAGGAAGGAAGGAAGGAAGGAAGGAAGGAAGGACATGAGCAGAGGCGGAATAGTAACCAGTGGCAAATGAGGAGGAGATAGGGGCAAGAGAATGACGCAGCAGAAAAGGAAACAGAAGAAGAAGAGGAAACAGAGGAGGAATAGGAAGTGGAGGAGGATTTACCTGAGCTGTTAGGACGATTAAGCCTAAAATGAGCACCATAAAATATTCTGGAAACAGCCATCATTAACAATAATGACTTTAGCATTAACGGCATGGAACTGAAATGACATGAACACATCAAACATGGTGTGCCGGTTGGTCTCTGAAAGTTTAGTTTAGTTTAGTTTAGTTTAGTTTAGTTTAGCTCAGGTTAGTTTAGTCGACGGATCAACATCACGGCACACGGGTGTATCCCATAAGTGCTCCGTTCTACTCCTAACTCAAGCCTGAGTCCGGAGAATCTCTGCTCAATGCACGAACTCCGTAGAACCGGCGAGGGTCCTGAAATACTTTGGGTAAATTTTAACTCGAAACTTTGCCCGGGCAGCACCGTTAGGCTACTCTTTTTTCGATTTCCAACTGCAGGGGAGTTTTTACGTACGCAACAATACACACGGGCGTCCGATCTCACCACTCAGAGACCAAGGGAAATTTCGTTACTAGAAATGCACGTGAAAAAATCCTGGCCCTCACTGGGGCTTTAACCCGGGACCTCCTGCACTCGAGACGGACACCATACCTCGAGACCACTCAGCGCCCCCCCCCCCCCTCCCCGGTCTATAAAAATGTGGAGATAGCATCATTTAGAAATACGTCTTAAAGCGTGCAAGAAGGTCCGTTAATTACGTTTACTATAACTAGTTTGGATACTAACCGGCGCCCTGGTTTAGGAAATAGTGAGACGCCCAGTTTCATAATTCCTCGTCTAGGGTTCGACAAAAGACTGACGATTTGGATGCACATCGCTCTGCGTTGTTTTTCACGGTATGAGGCGTCGGTTGTTCAGAAAGCTATGGCAAATTACTGAGTAAATTGTCCACTAACTCACTAAGGGTCAATAGATGTCGGGGCTGATTGCGCCGTCCTACAAAGGACATGCAATTAACTTTTTCTTTGCAGGTGTGAGTACTAACGTACTGTTTGAGATGCTGTTGAACCGATGTAGATACTGTCGTACCGGTGTAGATACTGTTGTACCGGTGTAGATGCTGTCGTACCGGTGTAGATGCTGTCGTACCGGTGTAGATGCTGTCGTACAGGTGTAGATACTGTCCTACCGGTGTAGATACTGTCCTACCGGTGTAGATACTGTCGTACCGGTGTAGATACTGTCGTACTGGTGTAGATACTGTCGTACCAGTCTAGATACTGTCGTACCGGTGTAGATACTGTCCTACCGGTGTAGATATTGTCGTACCGGTGTAGATGCTGTCGAACCGGTGTAGATACTGTCGTACCGGTGTAGATACTATCGTACCGGTGTAGATGCTGTCGTACCGGTGTAGATACAGTCGTACCAGTGTAGATACTGTCGTACCAGTCTAGATACTGTCGTACCGGTGTAGATACTGTCGTACCGGTGTAGATACTGTCGTACCGGTGTAGATACTGTCGTACCGGTCTAGATACTGTCGTACTGGTGTAGATACTGTCGTACCGGTGTAGATACTGTCGTACCGGTGTAGATACTGTCGTACCGGTGTAGATGCTGTCGTACCGGTGTAGATGCTGTCGTACCGGTGTAGATATTGTCCTACCGGTGTAGATACTGTCCTACCGGTGTAGATACTGTCGTACCGGTGTAGATACTGTCGTACCGGTGTAGATACTGTCGTACCAGTCTAGATACTATCGTACCGGTGTAGATATTGTCGTACCGGTGTAGATACTATCGTACCGGTGTATATGCTGTCGTACCGGTGTAGATACAGTCGTACCAGTGTAGATACTGTCGTACCAGTGTAGATACTGTCGTACCGGTGTAGATACTGTCGTACCGGTGTAGATACTGTCGTACCGGTGTAGATACTGTCGTACCAGTCTAGATACTGTCGTACTGGTGTAGATACTGTCGTACCGGTGTAGATACTGTCGTACCGGTGTAGATTTTGTCGTACCGGTGTAGATACTGTCGTACCGGTATAGATACTGTCGTACCGGTGTAGATGCTGTCGAACCGGTGTAGATGCTGTCATACCAGTCTAGATACTGTCGTACCGGTGTAGATGCTGTCGTACCGGTGTAGATGCTGTCATACCGGTGTAGATACTGTCGTATCGGTGTAGATACTGAAGAACTGGGTTTGGGTTCTGGCATACCGGTTTGGGATACTGGCTTTTCGGTTTGTTACACTGGCATATCGTTTTGTTATACTGGCATATCGGTTTGTTATACTGGCATAACGGTTTGTTATACTGGCATACCGGTTTGTTATACTGGCATAACGGTTTGTTATACTGGCATATCGGTTTGTTACACTGGCATATCGTTTTATTATACTGGCATATCGGTTTGTTTTACTGGCATATCGGTTTGTTATACTGGCATACCGGTTTGTTATACTGGCATAACGGTTTGTTATACTGGCATATCGGTTTGTTATACTGGCATATTGGTTTGTTATACTGGCATACCGGTTTGTTATACTGGCATAACGGTATGTTATACTGGCATGTCGGTTTGTTATACTGGCATATCGGTTTGTTATACTGGCATACCGGTTTGTTATACTGGCATTCCGGTTTGTTATACTGGCATATCGGTTTGGAATACTGGCTTATCGTTGTGGGATACTGGCATATCGATTTGAGATACTGGCATATCGGTTTGGGATACTGGCATATCGGTTTAGGATAATGGCATACCGATTTGGGATACTGGCATATCTGTTTGGGATAATGACTTATCAGTTTGGGATAATGACTTATCAGTTTAGGATACTGGCTCATCGGTTGAATACATGTGTTCCGGTGTTGATGCTGACTAACAACAATTATTTGCGGTTCCATACTCAGTATCGCCGGCGTACCTTATATTTGTTTTTTGTTATCTCGGACAATATTTTGATTCGGCTCTGCCTCTTTAACTGGGATATGGAAGATAGAAAGGAAAATGAGGCATGATACTATTTGGGCCATATTTAGTTATTGGTCATACATTTTTATCTTCATATTTTCTTACCTAACTGAAATAATAAGAATTCGAGTCTTCAGATTCATTAATTTATTCATTCAGTAGCATGTCCTTTGCAGAACCTCGCTCCCATAACAACTGTCTGTCTGTCTGTCTGTCTGTCTGTCTGTCTGTCTGTCTGTCTGTCTGTCTGTCTGTCTGTCTGTCTGTCTGTCTGTCTGTCTGTCTGTCTGTCTGTCTGTCTGTCTGTCTGTCTGTCTGTCTGTCTGTCTGTCTGTCTGTCTGTCTGTCTGTCTGTCTGTCTGTCTGTCTGTCTGTCTGTCTGCCTGCCTGCCTGCCTGCCTGCCTGCCTGCCTGCCTGCCTGCCTGCCTGCCTGCCTGCCTGCCTGCCTGCCTGCCTGCCTGCCTGCCTGCCTGTCTGTCTGTCTGTCTGTCTGTCTGTCTGTCTGTCTGTCTGTCTGTCTGTCTGTCTGCCTGTCTGCCTGCCTGCCTGCCTGCCTGCCTGCCTGCCTGCCTGCCTGCCTGCCTGCCTGCCTGCCTGCCTGCCTGCCTGCCTGCCTGCCTGCCTGCCTGCCTGCCTGCCTGCCTGCCTGCCTGCCTGCCTGCCTGTCTGTCTGTCTGTCTGTCTGTCTGTCTGTCTGTCTGTCTGTCTGTCTGTCTGTCTGTCTGTCTGTCTGTCTGTCTGTCTGTCTGTCTGTCTGTCTGTCTGTCTGTCTGTCTGTCTGTCTGTCTGTCTGTCTGTCTGTCTGTCTGTCTGTCTGTCTGTCTGTCTGTCTGTCTGTCTGTCTGTCTGTCTGTCTGTCTGTCTGTCTGTCTGTCTGTCTGTCTGTCTGTCTGTCTGTCTGTCTGTCTGTCTGTCTGTCTGTCTGTCTGTCTGTCTGTCTGTCTGTCTGTCTGTCTGTCTGTCTGTCTGTCTGTCTGTCTGTCTGTCTGTCTGTCTGTCTGTCTGTCTGTCTGTCTGTCTGTCTGTCTGTCTGTCTGTCTGTCTGTCTGTCTGTCTGTCTGTCTGTCTGTCTGTCTGTCTGTCTGTCTGTCTGTCTGTCTGTCTGTCTGTCTGTCTGTCTGTCTGGTCTAAATGACAGTATAACCGTCTAGCTAATTCTCGAAAATCAACGCTTGTACTTCCGCCTCCACAGCTGCCGGGTTTTCTTGTCTGCATTTTCTGTCTAGTTGGATGCAAACTGAAAAGGATGTGCAGACATCTGTTGGCACTTGTACCCACTCCTGACCAGGTTCTAAGTCCTCAAGTGAACACACCTGTTGAAGAATGTCTTCGGCTTGACCCATCCACAACCGTCCTCTTTTTAACCTGCTGCCCTTCACCTTCATAATTTCACTATGCAGGGGATGTTGTGTGTTTGCGGTAACTCTGAGGTAGGCGCGAGCTCTTTGCAGACTTGTATTCTGTCTTCAATGGTGGGAAAATCAAGAAGGTATCGCATCGCCCTGCATACTGTATCTCTTGTAGATTTTCTTGCTTGAAGATCAACAACTCTAAGAACAGGTCTTTATTGTCGGACTGCACTTCGCATGCTGTCATACGAGTTTCAACAAGTAAACTTGCTCTAGATTTCAAAAATATTGTCAAAATTTTAAAGCAGTTACATGCATCTCATTAGAAATCAACAATTGTAGTGACAATTTAGTCGATTTGTGTCTAAATTAAAGACAGTGATAGATATTTTTTAATGTATTATAATAAAAAGTAAATTGTAAAATCTTGTTAACAAATTTGTAAAAGGTTTTGTTCTTATTGTAAAATAGAACTTCTTAGTTTTTCTACGAGCAGTATGAAGATCATCTGCCGGCTTGCTAGGCCAGTCGCAGATTTAGGACAAATATCTGACCATAGGGAGTCCATCATCTATGGCGAGCCATAGCCCCGTTATCCCATGACCTCACGGTCATGATTTCCCAGACTACACCGCATGGAGTTGGGTTTGACTTGTGTAGTCTGCGGGTCAACGGCAAACTACTAATTGTCACTGTTCACCCCTCCTGTGAGAGGCTAACCGATCCTAACCCTGCTGGCTGCAGTGCCAGGCGCAGTCCACACCTTGTAGACCTTATCATCAAATGACAAATCAGAAGACGAGATCAAAAATAGATGCAATACGGCAAACCAACTCATCGGACAAATGGCACCAATACTAAAGAACAAACATATATCAATAACTACTAAGAAAGCACTTTACAACACAATCTTCCTACCATGTTACCAATGACAAACCTGGACAATGACAGAAAAATACAGAGAAATGAAAAATCACAACAGAAATTCGATTCCTGAGAAGAATACTCAATGTATCACGAAGAGATAAGATCAGAAATGAAGAAATCAGGACTAAAGTGGGGATTGTAGCTGCACTAGATTTTATTAGAAGGCAGCAAGTCAAATGGTTTGGCCAAGCAGGTAGGTTACCAACTAACAGTATACCACAACAAGCAATGATGCACAGACCAGAGGGAAGTAGAGGAAGAGGCCGACCACGTAAACGATGGACACGGGGAATAACAGAGTCCATGTGAATATCGATACATGAAGCCCATAAGCGGGCACTCTCCGGCTGTTTATACTTCACCTCGACGCAGCATGGCACAAGAAGAACATGATAAGATGATGAGATTAGTAAAATATAATGTATAAGTGTATAAGTAAAATAAAATTGCAATAATTAGTTATTTATATTGCTTAATAACCTATAAATAATTCATAATTACTTATTGTTATAGGTTTCTGTAAACAAAGTGGACATAATACATGCCCCACACTCACCCCCCCCCCCCCCTCTCCAAAAAAAAAAAACAACAACAACAGAGCTTTACATTTGTCAATGTAGCTATACGCACAAAACGTGTGCCCACCCCTGTCCTGTGTCATCGACTATACAGCAATTTTTGGGAACCGGTTACGTGATTGATAGGAACCGTGCGTTTGGTGTTGTTTAACACACAAGAAGGTCACGTGTTACAACTGGTAGACACAATTGCCATACATTTACAAAAGCCAATTGTTTGCATTAAAAAAAAAAAGACATTATAGTCAGTTTCAAATGACCTTCGTAGACAATTCAAATTGCTGTGTGAATATGAGTGTTGGGAGCTTGAAGGATTTGTCTTATTGTTTTAGTTGATGCTGTGTGATTTCTGCACTAAGATGCAGCAAAATATGCCAAGCAATAAATCGGCAATCTATTGTTTATCTCCGTTATTCCAATTTCTATTCAAAACAAAATTGTACAAAGATACTATACATAAGAACCGTAACTGGCAACGTGTATGTATGTAGCCACAGAGTTAAAATTCACACTTCTTGTTTTCTTATTTTCCAATGGGTCTGATAATTCCAAACTTTCACAAAATTCCTTCTCTTTAGCCAACAATCCTAGATAGTTGAGTTGAGTCAAGAACCGACATCACTGCACTCAGGACATTCCCATACGTGCTCAGTCTCCTCGTTCAACAGCCAGCGAAGAGTCATACTACTAATCGTTCCCACCGCTATCAGTCCTAGATAAATAAACCCCTCTTGAGTAATTGACGTTCTTAAGTATAGCTTCATAAATTTGAGTTTCTAACACTCCTTTTACCTGATGCTACACTAACTGGTAATGTCAGAAGACTTCTCAAAGCTATATACAGATCTGGAAATGATGACCTGAAGTTATTGTTGCTGTTTATGTTATGGTTTTTAATTAATCTGCCTCATAACTTCACTTCCCTAACCTCTATACGTTATCAGCTCGAGGAAGAGGAACAAAGTCACCAGAATACTTATAACTTTTGCTATCTTTGTTAATTTAAAAGGAAACATCTAAATAAAATCTAGAGTTTTTTTTAAATTTCCTCTTCAGACATCTTCAGACATTTCTCGAAATTCAGAAATAAATTTAAATACATTGTGAAATTCCTGTAGATTTTCAAACCGTTCCTGAATGGAATTTAAGTCTGTATCAACAATCGGTAGATAACAATTTATTTTGAACACCTCTTTTGAATTTGTGATAGTTTCGTCAGGACTTTCATAATCAGAAATGCAAACTTTTGTCCTAGTTCTTACAACTGGAAATTCTGCTCTACATTTATCTCTGTAGCTAAAGATTCTGTGTCCCTAATATATTTACTTAATTCCTCAATAGACACGGCCGCAGTTAGAACTGTAACAAGCTCCATCGCCACATTAAGGAATTCATTTATGTTGGATTGAGGGTATTGCAGCATTTTACTCACATAAATTTATGCAAGAAAATCGTTCCGTATACTGACATAGAAAATTAACGTAAAAGTTAGTTAGTTTCTTATTCCTTGCAGGATGTCGCAGTCAACACTAGCATTTTTTGCTGCTGTGATCTCTTGGCAAGTTTACGTTCAGTAAGTTGCCATTGCTTTCTGAACGACCGGCACCCATACCATTTTGTAAAAACAAAAACAAAAACATTACAAGGCGGTCTGCAAACATATATAAAAATCTTGAGATTTATTTATGTTCTGTTTTCATATTTCTTGAATTCCATCCATCCATCATGTGCCATGCCGGTAAGCGTGGGCGGTCATGTTCTACCATCTCACTCGATCACTAGAGTCGTGAACCAGCTCCGTGTTCCTGTCTCGACCACGCCATGTGGCCAAGCCATCCAGGTACCCACCCCTCGGTCCTCCCCCCGGCCTCCTCCCCGATCCTGCCAGTTGTCACCAAGCTCTCCAACTCACCTTCTCTCACAACATGCCCAACAAATGTTGACTATCTACGTCCAAAATCTCCAATCAACCTACGATCTCCATTTGTTTCCCGAAGGGCTTGTCCATTCGTCCCTCTGTCCGTCTATGGCACTCTTTGCACCCTCCTCAGAAACCACACTTCCACAGCCATCAGCTGTCTCCCAGCCCGACTGCCCACTGTCCACGCCTCACATCCATACAAAAACACAGGCTCTATGTAGCACTGCAACACTCCTCCTCTCGTTTCAGTTGATATCTTTCTAATGGTCAGTATGTTTTTCATCTCCCAAAAGGCCACTTTCGCAATGGCAACCCCTGTTCCAATCTCTTTAAGACACCTCCCATCAGATGCCATGACCGCGCCGAGACAACCGCATCGATTCACTTGCCTAAGAACATGTTCACTCACTCGTATATCACACTGTGGCACAACTGTTGTTGTTGTGTTGTTGTTCTTGAATTGTCGTCCATTATATGATTTAAAATTTCCAAGACTTCATATAGTTGTAAAGTCAGAGGTTGCGCAGCTTGTATTCTACTCTCCCACCTTGAATTCACAGATTTCAATGTTAATCTGCAAATTCTCCTCTGTGGTATGTCTCACATGTAAGGAGATACAGAAAATAAATGTTTATAATTCTGCAATAATGTTTAAAAATGTACTGTTTCAAATTTTACTTTAGCAGCATCATATATGCCGGTCTCCCTGGCGAAAGGTGTTAAGGACGTTGTTTGTAATCTCGTATACCCACGTACGAAACATAACTGCGCGAGATTTGGCAGCAGATCGCGTCGCGCTGGTTACTTACGGAGGTATATGAGCCAGTCCTTCAGAAAGCATTGGCAAACAACTGAACGTAAAACTTGCCAAGACATCAACAGCACTGAAAAATTCTGGTGCTGGCTGCAATGTCCTCTAAAAGGATATGCGAAAAAAAAGCATCATTTACAGCTAAATTTAATTAATGAGCTGGACAAGATGTCAAAAAGACTCTAGTGTTTATATTTCTAAATTTCTTCTGCAAGCCATTATACTTGTCACGCATATTTTCCCTGGCCACACATACTGTGTACGTCCAGTTCATACTCTGTCATGAATTCAATGTGAAGGTAATCACATAATTTTTTTTTCCATAATGTCTGAAACTTGATAAACAGCCAGAAAACAAATTCTCCAATTTCAACATCAGAATTGTCAATATTTACAATTCTAACCACACAATCCATCTGTTCAATGTGACATATCTGGCGTGCAGTCGAGAATTGCTCAAACAGTTTGTTTTCTGTACACATTCCGGTATTTTTTATGTTTCGCCACTTGCTATTATATTCCACTAATGCTGGCTCTGTTGGGTATGTGTTAAGTACGAAATTCGTTGTCCCGCATGCCGCCTTCGAAACACAGCTGCAGGACATTTGGACGCAGACCGCTTTGCGTTGATTTCTATTCAAAGGTATGTGTGCCAGTCGTTCAGAAACAGTGGCAAACTACTGAAAGTAAAACTCACCAAGAAATCACGAATGGCCAAAAAATGCTAGGGTTTATGCGATGTCGTGTAAAGGCTATGCAATTAACTTCTTTTTCTTCTTCTTCTTCTTCTTCTTCTTCTTCTTCTTCTTCTTCTTCTTCTTCTTCTTCTTCTTCTTCTTCTTCTTCTTCTTCTTCGTCTGCTTCTTCTTCTTCTTCTTCTTCTCCTTCTTCTTCTTCTTCTTCTTCTTCTTCTTCTTCTTCTTCTTCTTTTTCTTCTTTTTCTTCTTCTTCTTCGTTCATCCGGATAGTTTTTTTTCGGATGTGATTGCGTTGTGCCTATTTACAACAGAGCTGCGGTTCTTGCTCCTTTCGGCCGACACATCTGACTTTTGGGGGCATTTGTTGACCGTTTAATATTTCCATGTTGCTACTAACTGTGTTCTAAATTCGCTTCATGTCGCGATACATGAGTAGCTAAATGTTGCCAATCTGTAAACCTTAAACTATGTGTTAGATTGTTTTGCTTTACAGCAACAAAAACGAAATATACTATTATATTTCGTAGAATAGATTAACCAAGCTATTGGCTTGTTTTCACCGTTAGATAAAAGTCTGATGTACTGCTACATAGAAAACGACTTTCCATTGTTATCTGTGCTGATAACAATGTTGTTGTAGCTGATGATGTTGAGTCTCGTGATTTTGTTGTTGAAGTCGTTGTTGACGGTATTGTTGTTGGTGGTGTTGTCGGTTGTGGTAGAGGAGCGGCTGGCCGAGTGTTAGAATGTCGGATTCTCCTTCGGGAGACCCGGTTTCGAATCCTCGCTAAGGTGTGGATTTTTTTTTTGTCGGCGGCAAAAAGAATACTCTAATCTGCACAGTTCGCGGCGACTGCACTAGACAGGCGGTCCTACTTCCTCAGGTTCAAGACCCTCTGCCACACACTCCTAATGTTTTGCATATCCTTTACAGGACATCGTTGTCAACACCAGCATCTTTCAGCTGATTGTTGATTTCTTGGCAAGATTACGTTCAGTAGTTTTCCATTGTTTCTGAGCGACCGGCTCCATACTCTCATAAGTCACTAGCGCGACTCGAACCGCTTCCAATTCTCGTGCGCTCACGTCAACCACGAGAGTATTCAGGGTTACGAAGAAATCTGCTAACTCCTCGACCAGGGAGACCATACACTGCAAGTTAATATATTGGCAGTAAGTGCCATCTGACAGCTGGTGGTGGTGTTGATGGTGTTGTTGGTGTTGATGTTTTGGTGTGTTGTTGTTGGTTTTGCTATTGAGTGTGTTGTTGTTGATTTTGCTGTTGGTTGTGTTGGTGTTGGATTTGCTGTTGGTTGTGTTATTGTTGGCTTTACTGTTGCTTATGTTGTTGTTGGTTTTGCTATTGAGTGTGTTGTTGTTGATTTTGCTGTTGGTTGTGTTGTTGTTGGCTTTACTGTTGCTTGTGTTGTTGTTGGTTTTGCTGTTGAGTTTATTGTTGCTAACTATATTGATGGTGTTGGTGTTGATGCTATTGTTGTTTATTGCTGTTGTTGATGGTACCTGCAGTTAACTGTGATGATGTTGCTAGTGGTTGTGCTTTTGTTGATGGTATTGATGTTGCTGTTGTACTTATTCATGACCTTGTTGGTAGTGTTGATGTTTTTTTTTAATGGTTGAGTTAATCTTATTTTATTGTTTGTGATGGCAATAGATGCATTATGTATGTAGTTGTTATCTTTGTTGTTGTTATTGTTGTTGATGTATTTATTGTTGGTGATGTGGCTGGCAGTGGTAGTGATGTTATTGTTGTTGTTGTTGATGTTGGCGTTGTTATTGTTGATGATGTTGATGTTGATGTTGACAGCGATGTTATTGATGATGATTTATTCTTGTGCATTTTCTTTTTGTTATTGTTGTTAGTAGTAATGCTTCTGTTATTGTTGTAGTAGTAGTAGTAGTAGTAGTAGTAGTAGTAGTAGTAGTAGTAGTAGTAGTAGTAGTAGTAGTAGTAGTAGTAGTAGTAGAAATTGTTGTTGTTGTTGTTGTTGTATTTGTTGTTGTTGTTGTTGTTGTTGTTGTTGTTGTTGTTATTGTTGCCGCAGCATCAGCAATATTACTATTAGAATTAGTAGTAGCTGATTCACTTTGTTCAGCTTTTTATGTCTTGAACATTTATTAGATTCCACTCTTCTTCTTCTTCTTCTTCAGCTTTCCGAGCCATTGAGGTTCATTGCTGCAGATACAATCCGTCTCCATTCGTCTCTCCATGACCCTCACTTGCCAGTCGTTGATTCCAAGTGCTTGTAGGTCTGTATATATGTTATCTCTCCACCGTCTTCTTGGTCTACCTCGGGGTCTACGGTCATTTATTTCCTGAGTGTAAGCGAGTTTTGTTTCCCTATTATCTTCCATTCTTTCTATATGCCACAGCCATTGTAGTCTATTAGCCTTCATGATACCAGTGATTAACGGGGAATTAAACAGATCATAGGGACGCAGAGGTGTTTCCAAGGCACCAGGGCCGGGTTATATACTGGCCAAGACCTATTGACGCGTCCTCGTCGAGCGTCCTGGACAACAGGTCCCTTCGGGGTCCTGGCTAAAGTCAATAGGATCGCTGATTCCTCCGAAGTCGGAGAGTGTCTGCCTGTACGGCGAGGAACCACCAGTCTGCACACCAATAAGCCAGACATGGGACAACGGATACTCACGCAAAACTCAGGTCCTGTATGACATCACACTGATGTTGGACAACAGGATGTCTTCATCCGACATACAGGACTTCGCGTTGGAGCTCAAGCCAACGAACACAAGCAAGCAAGCAAGCAAACAGATCATAAATGTCTTTGTTACTTCTTCTTTTCAACTCTCCACTTTGTGTATCCCTAATGGGTCCAAAGATGCGTCTTAAAACTTTGTTCTCAAAGGTTTGTAGCAAGGCTTCGTTTCCTTTCGTTGTACTCCAGATTTCAGAGCCATACAGCACAACTGGTCTGATCAGTGTTTTGTATAGTGTGATCTTGGTGTTACGAGATAGCGCCTTTGATTTTAGTAGATGCTGTAGTGCATAGTATATATTATTTCCAGAATTGATTCTAGTTTGTATTTCTTCCCTTATGATGTTGGAGCAGTTGAAGATTGTACCCAGGTATTTGTATGTTTCCGTTCTTTTAATGGTCATATTATCTATTTGTATGTGGCCAGAGTTTTTAGCCATTCCTTCTCTTGAAGTTACCATATATTCTGTCTTATTTTGGTTGATAACCAGCCCCATCTGTTGGGCTTTTTCCTTTAAGTGAGTCAAAATTTCCAATGTCTTTTGTTCATTTTCCCCTATAATATCTATATCATCTGCATAACTAAGCAGCTTGGATATGTTCCTCCAATATCAAATTCCTCCTTTACCCTCCTTACAGCTTTCTCTAGATCCAGATTGAAGAGTAGCGGCGATAGTGCTTCACCCTGTTTCAAACCAGATGTTATGTGGAAAGGTTCTGATTTCCTGCCTTTATATGTTACAATATTATAAGTATCTTCCATGCATAGTCTGGTCATGTTGATTAACTTCCTTGGTATTCCAAATTCCCGCATAGCATTCCATAGACTATTCCTATGGACACTATCATAAGCCTTTTTAAAATCCACAAAAATGTTATGCAGATCTCTTTTATATTCCCAATTTTTCTCGGCTATTTGTCGTAAGATAAATATCTGATCTATTGTCTATCTGTTTTGTCTAAAACCCGCCTAGTAGTCACCTAATATGTATTCTGAATATGGTTTTAGTCTATTTAGTAATACTGCGGATTGTATCTTATAGCTTATGGACAGTAGTGATATTACTCTATAATTTTCACACTTGTCTCCTTTCTTAAAGATAGGTATCAATAATGACTCTTTCCAGTCATGGGGTAATTCTTCAGTCCTCCAGATTTTTATTATTAGTTCGTATAACTTTAGATGTAATGCATGGCCACCCGCTTTTATAAATTCAGCAGCAATTCCATCAGCCCCAGTTGCCTTATTGTTTTTAAGTCGTGTGATTACATATAGGATTTCTTCAAATGCAGGTTCTTCAATTTGTGGTTCCACTCTTGCCTCTAGTAAATCTATACACACAGAACCCTTCAGCTTGACCTTTGACCTTATTAACTATCTTTCTGTTAATTATTCCTTCACATCTTTCGCGTCATCTTTTCCCTCATTTTATTGATATAGTTAATTTGTGTGTGTCTACACCCGAAGAAGACGTTCTCCGCTCGTTTACAAACGATGGGCGTTCATTTATCCACCCACAATACACACATTACATTTGTCTTTATTGAATGTATTTAAGTGACCTATTATCTCAAGCATTGAACATGAAAGTACTATGTAATTACTGCGTTCTGAAGTGCTATTTTCAAATCAATAACCTTGTAAAACAGAATGCGGTATCCTGTCAGTTAATGTCTGGAGAAATGTTAACAGTTTTAATTGTTCCTCGTTCCGGTGCAACTTTTGATTACTATATATATATTATTTTTAATTGTTTCCTTAGTGTTTATATAACGATTTGTTAACATCAATAACATCACGTGCACGAATTAAACGATCTAAATATAGTAACTCTCTTGATTCTACTTTTTTTTTTTTTGCGCGCGCAATCTTTTTTTTCCGGTTGTTATTTTTTTTTGGTTCGCTCTCGCGATTTATTTATTTATTTATATTTTTATTTAAATGATTTGTATACTAAAATACTTTGTCCTTATTAAATAACCCAGCGGCTTTGAAAAAGTTGTGATGGAAGGCATGGTTCCTGGAAGAAAGGCCAGGTGTCGTCTTGCACAAAGATGGGAGCAGGATATTGAAGACACCTCAAGAACGAGGGTGCATGAGGCAGGAAACATGGCACGAGATGGGGGACCTATTGGGCTGTGGTTATAACGTTCTTCTTCACAGGACCTGCTACATGATGGTGGGATCCAGAGTTCCCTGGAACATAGTTTGGGGGGCCTTTAAACATGTATTTTTCCCTGGAACATAGTTTGGGTTCATTAAACGTGTATTGTTCTATGGAAAATATTTTTAAATATTTGAACATGTATTGTTCCCTCTAATATATTTTGGGGTCTTGTAACATGTATTGTTCTTTGGAATATATTTTGCGGTCTTTAAACATGTATTGTTTCCTGGAACATTTCTTAAGGTCTTTAAACATTGCCTGTTCTTTGGAACATATTATGAAGTCTTTAAACATATATTGTTCCCTAGAATATATTTTGGGGTCTTTAAACATATATTGTCCCATGGAATATATGTTGGGGTCTTTAATCATGTATTGTTCTCTGCAATATATTGTGGGGTCTTTAAACATGTATTGTTTCCTGGAATATATTTTAGGTCTTTAAACAAATATTGTTCCCTGGAACTTATTTTCGAGTCTTTAAACATGTATTGCCGTTGTCCCTGGTCTAGATGCTTGCGACTTTCTCCGTAAACCCGTATACTCTTGTGAGTAACGTGACGACGGCGAGAATCGGTAGCGGTTCTAACCGCGTCGGTAACTTACGGGGTATGTGAGCCGGTCGCACAGAAAGCAATGGCAAACTACTGAGCGTAATCTTGCCAAGAAATCAACAATCAGCTGAAAGATACTGATGTTGACAGCGATGTCCTGTAAAGGATATGAAAACAAAAACATTGTTCCATGGAACATATGTTGGGGGTCTTTAAACATCTATTTTTCCCTGGAACATATTTTGGTATCTTTAAACATGTATTGTTCTCTTGAACATATTTTGGGGTCGTTGAACATGTATTGTTTCCTGAAACATATTGTGGGGTGTTTACGCATGTAATGTTCCCTGTGGGCTTAGGGACGATGTTGAAGCAAGTAGGTGAGTGGGCCGCCTAGATTTTAGTTTATCTGTGAGCTGCAATATATTTGTTGATGACCTGTGTTATAAGAACGTGCCGATCCCTGGACCATGTGATGACTTAAGACACCCCGGCTTAGATGAGATCTAAAGGTGAGATCAGCGGGTTGACAGGGTGGTGTGCTAACTTCTATGTTACAACATCATCTTTAAACCAGTCTGCTTTCGAATAATCACACCATCACTTGAGCTCCATTGTAAGTAAAGGTTCCCAATTCCAATTCCAATTTTCGAAAACAAATTCCAAACCCTGTCTTATCTAACCTGCCGCCTCAGCTTTGGTTATTGTTGAGATCCGTGGTTTTTGTGGGTATGTTTACCCTCTTTCTTGTCTTGTGCGCTCTTTCGAGTAAGTCCTATCTCGGACTGGTTGGGTAAGCGTTTGTGTCTGTGACGTCAGCGGGGGATTAGTCGGCGGCTGTACTTTGTTTCCGTCTCCTCTGGTGGTTTCATTTGTTAGTGAAGGCTCCTGGCTCGTCTGGCTTGAATGGTTGCAGTCCGTAAAATGACTTTTTATTTGGTCTTTTTGCCTTTTTTTTTTTTTTTTGTATTTTCTGTAGGAGCTTTTCGATGTTTTCATTTTTCTCCTTGCGCCTGTTTTCAGTGTCGAGTTTAAGTGTGCTGCCTTACGATTTCTTCCTCCGTGGTCAGCCATGGGACGATTTCACCGTCTATTTCACCTATATAGTACTCCTGTAAAGAAGGTAGTCTGCCATTACTGTCTTTCTTGGCAGTGACTATAATGGACGGTGGCTGTAGCCGTGGTCTCTATAAAGAGATTCTCTGTCTACAGTCGTGAAGTTGAGACCATACAACTACTAAGGGCTGTTCTACAACCAAATTTGTCACCTGCTGACAATGTTTCTCGTTTCTTTCTTTATTGGGATAAACGGTTATGCTGCAGAGGTGGATAGAGACTTTTACCTTGTGTGGAATCTTGTTAAAAGAAGAAAACCTAACACACATGCATGGCGAAGTCGGACACGCTGACCAGTGTGGTGCATACCTAGGTGTGTACACAATATAAACTAACACAAAGTGTGTACACAATATAAAATAACACAAAGTAATGCAGCTTTACATTACACGGTTACGGGAAACATAGGAAGTTGCGGCTACTAGCCTTCAGCAGTAGGCAAATACAAACACAACACACAACATATAATCACGGGCACTACAGTGACTACATAAAGGCATAATTACTTTGTGTTATTTTATGTTGTTTACATTTCCACAGTTTTACCGTAGTTCCACTAATTTTATTCATACCATAACTAGGTGTCACGCACTTTCCCAGGAAGAGGCACGAAGAGAGAGAACGGGTACACCATCTTTCGAAAGGATGTTCTGCAGGATTGTGGATTGAAGGAAGTATATTGCTTCTCATTGATAGGAGAAAGCCGTGTCCCTTAACCCACCACGCATCCAATACTTAAAACACCATAAAAAGAACACGTGTAAACAAAAGATAGCATTGGTTAATATTTTTCATTTGTATTATAATCACGGCCGGCTTCCTGGCCTAGAGGTTAACAACTTTTCTCCGTAATCTCGTATACTCTCGTAAGTAATGTGACGACGGTGAGAATCAGCAGGTGTTCGAATCGCGTCGGTAACTTACGGGGTATGTGAGCCGGCCGCATATAAAGCAATGGCAAACTACTGAGCGTAATCTTGCCAAAGAAATCAACAATCGGCTGAAAGATGCTGATGCTGACAGCGATGTCCTGTAAAGGATATGCAAACATTTTATTTATTTATTATAATCACGATCCACAAAAGAAGACGTCAAAACAACAAAAGCAGATATATACAAGTCACTTTAGAAATTCGTTAAAGGAAAAGAGATTAAAATGACCTGGCCACATCACAAGAATGCTCAGGTATCATATACCACAGAGATTCATATTGAAGCAATGTAGTGAATACAGGGCAATGGGAAGACCACGTGAAAGATGGAGTAATGGTGTAAAACATTAACATTAGAATCTTGACAACCAACTTACAAATCGTTTTAGAAAGAGACTTTTACATGTCACCCCAACACTTTACCAGGGTAAACTGAGGAGGAGAAGGAAGAGGAGGAGGAGGAGGTGGAGAAGAAGAGAAATTGGAGAAATGAACAGACGAAGCAATGACAGAATTACGAAGGAATAGAAGTAGGAAAGAGACGAGACAAATGATAGCGTGAGAGTAATGCCCATCACCAACACTAATCAATGTCATTGACTGTCGGGACGGATGTAATGAATGGACTTAGCTGTCTAGTCCTGCCAGGGCATTCGTGTCATTGTTCACATAATTGCTTTCATATTATTAGGTCAGCGTTTTGTTACTGCTATTGTTTGTGATGCTAGAGAAAACTGGAAAGTACAGAATCCTTCTACGCTCCTCATCGGGGAATGGTCATATGGTGCTCCATCTATATCACATAAATATTAATTGGGGAATCCTATGAGGTCCTTAAGACAGTTAATAAATAAATA
The DNA here is from genome assembly GCA_014155875.1 of Cepaea nemoralis. NCBI lineage: Eukaryota > Metazoa > Mollusca > Gastropoda > Stylommatophora > Helicidae > Cepaea > Cepaea nemoralis. The sequence goes on along the minus strand of JACEFZ010019036.1, from coordinate 161,515 downwards.
CATACGTATTGTTTGGCGCTCATAGAAGTACGGGTAGGAATTTAAGACTAGAGGACGTACTAGATAATTGAAACCTATAGTTTCTCATCGGTATTCAAACCTGTCACCTCCAAATGACGATAGCGCCTCGCTGCAGAAACAAGTGTACCTCTACCCTTAACCAACAACACTCCCTATATTACATAGACTAATAGGCACTCGATGGTTCTTCTTCTTCTTCTTCTTCTTCTTCTTCTTCTTCTTCTTCTTCTTCGTCCACAGGGAGTGTTTGTTTTTCCAGACGTAATTGTGTTGTGCCTATTTACAGCCGACACGTCCGACTTCTTCTGGCATTTGTTGACCGGGTTAGCCTTCCCGGTTGATGTGGTCAGTTACACGCCGGCTGCCTTTACTTCTCATGACAATTTCTGGTACCCTGATACACTGGGTCGCCTTGAGAGTTCAGCTGAATTTTAAAATCCACCTCGATGAGGGTTCAACCAATGCCCACTTGGACGGCCGGTGATGGTCTAGTCCCTACACTTCCGTAGCTTCAATTCGCTGGACCTAACAAAAGAGGGATTTCAAAGCAAGATGATCGCCTTCATAGCACCGAGTTTTACCCCATATAAATCTGTCTCTTTCCATAGGGTGGCCTGGCGAAAACGTCCCACAAAGCGCGAACTACGCAACTTCAGCAACGACCACCAGGAGTCTGCGAGAAAATTGCACTCGTGAACTGAACAACGTAGGCTGGAATCGAACCCACAACCTTAAGAACGCGGGGCCGGCTGTGTACCCACCTCGCCATGGATACTCCCTGGACCTAACAGTAATTTACTAGTAATAGCTAGAATGGGACATGTTTACGTCTACAGTTACTGGTACTACTGAATATCTTCATGGAATTGTGCACTATGATAGTATAGCTGCTAAGCCAGGTCTCAGTCGCATATGAATGAGATATTGTATAATAATAGACGCTACTAACTGCTTTCTGATAGCACCAAATGTAGGGCGGCGCTGACCAAACCCGACACCACACATTCTGCCAACGGCTTCCTACCGAGGAGCGCAATTGGGAGGGTACAAGCCTTACACCAGTGCGAGAAAATGCAACCTAAAGACTAGATTTTATGGCAGGGCAGACCAGGCCCTAAGCCTTGGTCGGTTACTGGGCTAGAATAGAGGCTCCAACAGACGAACAGTTCGAGCATTGCTTTGCTGATCTGGCTGCTTATGCAGCTTGTATTGTTCCAGATGTGTTGGTGTTACCTTTCCTCTGGAGTAAACTAGACAGGCCGAGAGAGGGATCATACTTCATGAACAACAACATATCGTCTCCACAATTCAGGCCAGACTTTGTACCATGGAGAGGTATACCTCCATGTTACAAACTATCGTCTGTCAAGACGGCTGGGCGCCAATAGTGTGGTTGGGATCATTTCTGAAGGTCTGAAGTTTTACAATCTTCTTCCCTTAGAACATTCACCAAGCAGAAGATTTCTTAGAATATCGTGGATCAATAAGAATAATGAAATGCCCGCATTCTACAATTTCTGATCATTGAAGAAAATTCGCTCAAAAATATAATAATGTCTCAGAAACTGAAATGCCTTGACTATAACAAACATCATAGTGAGTACATAACATAGTATTGACGGAAGGCATGGTTCTTTGGAGGAAAGCAGAGATCGATCAGCATGAAGGTGGACTTAGGACACTGTAGGTACCTTAGGCGTGAGGCTCCATGAGACGGGGGAATTGGCCAAATACTGAGATGAGAGCGGTCTTAAGGGACCTGCTACATGATTAGAGTCAAGTTAAAAGTCTCCCTTAACCGGTTTCGAAACACAGCGTGATTTGGAAGCAGACCACCTTGCAATGACTTTCATACAAAGGTATTAGTGCCGATCGTTCAGAAAACAATAGCAAACTACTGAACGTAAAAGCTTATAAAAAAATAATGACAAACAGCCAAACAATGCTGGGATTGACTACAACGTCATTTAAAGGATACGCAACCAACTTTGCCATGCAGCCATCTCGCAGTCTACCAGACTTGGTTCGTTACTTCATTTCTCAGAGTGAGCATTGCGGTGACGTATGTTGACAGTGGAGTCAGTAAGACAAGCGGAGGACACTTACACCGGCCCAATCATTCTTAATAGGGCGTGTTAACGAAGTTCATAGTGAACTGCGCTGATAATGTTATGAGCACGGCCTGATGCGGGTTCACCACCTGTGCATGTCGCCTGCGAAGGTGAGGAAATGATTTGCCACCTATTTATCCGTGCATTCGGGAATAGCAAATGTGATAGCGCTATAACATAATAGATCCATAGCAAAAAATGCTTCGGACATTTTTTTAAATTCCCGTTATTCCACAAATGCTGGTCTGAAAATGACATTAATATACGGGTGTCTCCGTGGCGGCGTTGTCAAGCTGGCCGCCTGGGGCTCTGAAAGTCGTGGAGTTTAATTTCGGATTGCATCGTTTAGAACAAGAGTGCGGTTTTTTTCTGGAGACATCCTCGGGGACCATCTGCGGAGTTAGAGAGTTCGGGCTTTCTCTCTACAGAGAGAGAGAGAGAGAGAGAGAGAGAGAGAGAGAGAGAGAGAGAGAGAGAGAGAGAGAGAGAGAGAGTTTGGATTGTGCTTAATTATCACGACATGTTGCTTGACGTTCTATAGAGAGAGAAAGAGAGAGAGAGAGAGAGAGAGAGAGAGAGAGAGAGAGAGGGGAGAGAGAGAGAGATAGAGGGTGAGATGGCGTAAAACTCGTTGCAATGAAGTCTTTGTGGTGAAGGAGTTACGAACGCAGTTCGTAACTCATTCAAGTCCAGCTGGGAGAGATTTTGAAGCAGACAACATTGCACTGGTTTTCATACAATGGCATGAGTTCCGGTCGTTCATAAAGCAATGGCAAACTACTGAACGTAAACGTGCCAAGAAACCACAAATAGTGAAAAAAAAATGCTGATGTTGACTGCGACGTCCTATAAAGGATATACAACTTAATGAAGTCGATCAACCCGCCTATAACCTTTAGTCTAAATATCTTAAGTGATTAAGTGCCAAACAAAAGGTAGGTTTGGATAAAACATTGGTACGTAATTAAATTAACAAGTATTATAATGTAATTTCCGTTCACTAAGCACTAAAATTGCGGAAGATACCACGAAGGAATACAAAACATACGATAACCGTAGTATGGCGATCGTCCTTCTGTCCAAATAGAACTTTATATTCGAGGATAAATTATCCTTCGGCACTGAATAAATTTAATGCGTCTCCATAGTGTGAAGTTCAAGCCGCTGGTTTCTGAGCTTGGAGAAGTCAAGGATGGCTCAGCAATACAATGCCTGGAAATGTTAGCTTGGAGAAGTCAAGGATGGCTCAGCAATACAGTGCTTGGAAATGTTAGCTTGGAGAAGTCAAGGATGGTTCAGCAATACAGTGCGTGGAAATGTTAGCTTGGAGAAGTCAAGGATGGCTCAGCAATACAGTGCCTGGAAATGTTAGCTTGGAGAAGTCAAGGATGGCTCAGCAATACAGTGCGTGGACATGTTAGCTTCGAGAAGTCAAGGATGTTTCAGCAATACAGTGCGTGGACATGTTAGCTTGGAGAAGTCAAGGATGGTTCAGCAATACAGTGCGTGGACATGTTAGCTTGGAGAAGTCAAGGATGATTCAGCAATACAGTGCGTGGACATGTTAGCTTGGAGAAGTCAAGGATGGTTCAGCAATACAGTGCGTGGAAATGTTAGCTTGGTACCATGTCGGTCTCGGCTCTCAGTCAACCTGAAGGGAAATGTTAGCTTGGTACCATGTCGGTCTCGGCTCAGCAATACAGTGCCTGGAAATGTTAGCTTGGTACCATGTCGGTCTCGGCTCAGCAATACAGTGCGTGGAAATGTTAGCTTGGTACCATGTCGGTCTCGGCTCGGCAATACAGTGCCTGGAAATGTTAGCTTGGTACCATGTCGGTCTCGGCTCAGCAATACAGTGCCTGGAAATGTTAGCTTTGTACCATGTCGGTCTCGGCTCAGCAATACAGTGCGTGACAATGTTAGCTTGGTACCATGTCGGTCTCGGCTCACGGCAACCTGAAGGGAAATGTTAACTTGGTACCATGTCGGTCTCGGCGCTCAGGCAACCTGAAGGGAAATGTTAACTTGGTACCATGTCGGTCTCGGCTCTTAGACAACTTGAAGGGAAATGTTAACTTGGTACCATGTCGGTCTCGGCTCTTAGGCAACCTGAAGGGAAATGTTAACTTGGTACCATGTCGGTCTCGGCGCTCAGGCAACCTGAAGGGAAATGTTAACTTGGTACCATGTCGGTCTCGGCTCTTAGGCAACTTGAAGGGAAATGTTAACTTGGTACCATGTCGGTCTCGGCTCTTAGGCAACCTGAAGGGAAATGTTAACTTGGTACCATGTCGGTCTCGGCTCTCAGGCAACCTGAAGGGAAATGTTAACTTGGTACCATGTCGGTCTCGGTTCTTAGGCAACCTGAAGGGAAACGTTAACTTGGTACCATGTCGTTCTCGGCTCTCAGGCAACCTGAAGGGAAATGTTAGCTTGGTACCATGTCGGTCTCGGCTCAGCAATACAGTGCGTGGAAATGTTAGCTTGGTACCATGTCGGTCTCGGCTCTCAGGCAACCTGAAGGGAAATGTTAACTTGGTACCATGTCGGTCTCGGCTCAGCAATACAGCGCGTGGAAATGTTAGCTTGGTACCATGTCGGTCTCGGCTCTCAGGCAAGTCAAGGATGGCTCAGCAATACAGTGCGTGACAATGTTAGCTTGGTACCATGTCGGTCTCGGCTCTCAGTCAAGTCAAGGATGGCTCAGCAATACAGTGCGTGGAAATGTTAGCTTGGTACCATGTCGGTCTCGGCTCTCAGTCAAGTCAAGGATGGCTCAGCAATACAGTGCGTGGAAATGTTAGCTTGGTACCATGTCGGTCTCGGCTCTCAGTCAAGTCAAGGATGGCTCAGCAATACAGTGTGTGGAAATGTTAGCTTGGTACCATGTCGGTCTCGGCTCTCAGTCAACCTGAAGGGAAATGTTAACTTGTTATCATGTCGGTCTCGGCTCTCATGCAAAGAGAAATGAAATGTTAACTTGGTACCATGTAGGTCTCGGTGCTCAGGCAACCTGAAGGGAAATGTTAACTTGTTATCATGTCGGTCTCGGCTCTTAGGCAACCTGAAGGGAAATGTTAACTTGTTATCATGTCGGTCTCGGCTCTCAGGCAAAGAGAAATGAAATGTTAACTTGGTACCATGTAGTTCTCGGTGCTCAGGCAACCTGAAGGGAAATGTTTAACTTGGTACCATGTCCTTTTCGGTGCTCGGGCAACCTAATGAGAAATGTTAACTAGGTACCATGTCTTTATCGGCGCTCAGGCAACCTGAAGGGAAATGTTAACTAGGTACCATGTCTGTCTCGGCGCTCAGAAAATGCTAGCTTGGTACCGTGTCTTTTTCGGTGATCAGGCAACCTGAAGGGAAATGTTAGCTTGGTGCCGTGTCTTTCTCCGCGCTCAAGCAACCTGAAGAGAAATGTTAGCTTCGTACTATGTCGGTCTCGGCGCTCAGCCAACCAGAAGAGAAATGTTCGCCTAATAACGTGTCTTTCTAGGCGCTCACGCAACCTGAAGAGAAATGTTACCTCGGTACCGTGTCTTTATCGGCGCTCACGCAACCTGAAGAGAAATGTTACCTCGGTACCGTGTCGGTCTGGGCTCTCAGGCAGCCTGAATGTAAATGCAGCGGACTTCACGAGGATCCAGAAACAACGAACCGACCGACCTACCAAACAACCAATATCCCAACAAACCAACAGCTCAACTAACCAATAAACAACTCATCCACCATCCAACCGACCGACCGACAGACCGACCGAACTACCAACCAACAGCGTAACCAATCAACAACTAAACTAACCAACCAACAACTCACCAACCATCCAACCAACGGTACGACCGAACCACCAACCAACAGCCCAAACAACCAATAACTCACCAACCATCCAACCAACGTTACAACCGAACCACCAACCAACAGCCCAAACAACCAACAACTCAGTTGACCAACCAACCAACAACTCAATCAACCAACAACTCAACCAACCAATCGACCGTCCGACTAAACATCAAATAACTCAACCAATCAACAATTCAATCATCCAACCAGATAACAACCCAGTCATTCAATAACTCAACCACCAAATCAATCAACCATCCAACAACCCAACCAAGAACTCAACCAACAACCCAACAAACAACTCAACTAACAAACCACCAGCCGAACGATCGACCATCGAACCAATCAGCTAGCCAGCCTACTCAACCAATCAAGCAATAACTCACTCTAACAACCAACCAACCAAACTCCACCTCCGATACATAAACATCCTTTGCCTTACCTAGGCATAAGAACCCCGGTTGCCTGCCTGATATTCCCGCATCACAACCACCAGGATACCCACTCCTCACCGGTACTAAACCCTGATCAGACCAAACCTGGGGTTTTTATTTAAGAAATCCATATTGAGAACTGCTGAAGCTTTGAGTCAAAATTTAAAACAGTCTTTAGTATTGGGGCCATTATTTTAAACTAACGAGGTGTGGGCTGGGAGTCAGACAGAAAATCTGCTTCGATTCGGAGTCATGTACCATCTGTGAGCCGGGTGACACCGTGCGTCTCTGATTCAGCAAGGTCTCTTATACACTCTTCGTCATCGTTAGTTTAGCGTAATGATCATCTGATTATATGCCTCGGGGGCTTCCTCGTCTCAGTTACTCTCTTCAGCTCAGAGAAAGTCTGCCCCCTCTTGTGTGATGTAGTATGTTTCGCTTTTGTTTCTTGTGTGATGTAGTTGCTTCGTTCTTGCTTCTTGTGTCATGTAGTTGTTTCTTGGACATTGTGTGTGTGTGTCTATGAGTCTTTCCTACAAACACTCAGTACTTCGTGGAATGGCCAGACCACTACATAATCAGACATTAAATGGTGTCATTGATATTGAAATGCTACGCTAGTTATCAAGATATTGACGGATCGTGTATGGGAATGTTCCGAAAGTTGGGATGTCGATTCTTGATTCAACTCAACAAAACTCTTTCCTACAAACATGTTTCTTTTTTTTCAGTAACACACTTCTACGGCTTATATTGTAACAAACACTAGACCATCTTTGTTTGTGTGTGTTGTTCAATAGTTTTATATCATCCCTAAACTCTGTTTCTTCTCTTTGCTCTGCAGTCTATTTTTTGCTGCCTGCGAAAACATCACATATGTAAATCTTTTAGCTTTTTGACGTCTCTCTTGTTTAGAGTCCCTGTTTTAGAGCCACATAGCGCTAGGAATCACATATAGGTAAACAAAGGCCAGTAAAGGACAATTTTACATACCTTAAGCGCACTGTACATGTATTGTTTCACCCATATTTGTATAGACCTGATAGTACTCATTGGTTGATATGGACAGTATCATGCCGGAAGCCTTTATTTCCGAAGACATTTCTGGTACCTATTTTAGGCCGGGACGACCTGGTAGCGCAAGTGAATTTTAGAACTCTCCTTGTTGCGAATTTTAACCTGCGATCTCTGTGTCAACAGGCAGCTGTGCTAGCCAATGCTCTACAGCGGTAGTGTTCTTCTTCTTCTTCGTCAAGAACTGAATACAAAACATGTTGACAAAGATGAAAAGACTGGTATGCTTCGTGCTGACTGGCATGCATCTATTCATAGGTCGCGGGTTGTAAGCATTCGCTGGATCTTTTCTCCAGGATACTGGTGTGGTTAGAAAGGAACCGGCAGACAGATTGGCTGGTGCCGCATCATTAAGGGGTGATTTGATGCATGATAAGGCAGATGTGGTGAAATGCTACCCTAGTTATCCAAGATATTCTGGGAGCACGTGAATAATACAGAAGAACTGATAGACTAGAATGGTCTAGAGCAGTGGTTCTCAACCGGTGGGGAATTCCCCCCAGGGGGGAATTTTAGGGTTTCCAGGGGGGAATGAAGACCATTTCAAGATCACGTTAATACAAGTACCGATTACTTGATATTGTTTTTCCCTTCATACTTTACAGTTAAGTACGTCTCATCCTTCTAAAATTCATTTTATAAAGTCAGTAGACCCACAAATCATGTTTTATGTGGATGTCTAGACTTGTTTTGGTATGTGCTATTAAATTTACCTTACATTTTTACGTATACTGTATAGGGGTGGTGGGATGTTTAGATAGGAAATATGAAAGGGGGGGGGGGGGGATGACGTTCTGAAAATACGGTGAAGGGGGGAGCGGGCCAAATTTTTGATAGGAAGGGGGGGGGAATGACGTTCTGAAAATATGGTGAAGGGGGGAACGGGCCAAAAAAGGTTGAGAACCACTGGTCTAGAGAGAATGCGGCAGCACGAAGTGATCAGAGGATCTTGTCGACGGTCGTCACTCAGAGGTAAAGCAAGACTGGCATATAATCAGATTGCAACGGGCACAATTAGTATTGGAACTCTTCGCTATTTTGGCTGGTGAAGACGAGGACTGAGCGCTTATGAGAATGCCCCGAGTGCAGTGATATCGGTCCTTACTCAACTCAACTCATTCTTGGTCAACGATATTCTAAATACTTGTCTTTAAAACTTCAACTCATGAGTCCAAATTTTTTTTGTTGGTGATGATGAATTGGTCAACAACTCGCGTCATTATTTTGTCACGTCAAAGATACATGTTTTCCTAGATGTTACCTTAAATTGTTTTCTGATATTGTGCCATGGGTTATTGATACTGTTCAGTCTCTCAGTGCTACTGCCAGCCTACGTCTGCCTTCTGTTGAAGTATCTCCATTGCTGTTGATAATGGATCGAAGATGTTCACAATTTGTGCCATTTTCAAGTTTCTTCATTGTTGATTGTGATCCATGGTTGGCATGTGATTGTGATCTTTGTTTGGCATGTGATTGTGATCTTTGGTTGGCATGTGATTGTGATCTTTGTTTGGCATGTGATTGTGATCTTTGGTTGGCATGTGATTGTGATATTTGGTTAGCATGTGACTGATCTTTGGTTGGCATGTGATTGTGATCTTTGTCTGGCATGTGATTGTGATCTTTGGTTGCCATGTGATTGTGATATTTCCTTGCCATGTGATTGTGATATTTGCTTGGCATGTGATTGTGATCTATGGTTGGCATGTGATTGTGATATTTGGTCAGCATGTGACTGATGTTTGGTTGGCATGTGATTGTGATCTTTGTTTGGCATGTGATTGTGATCTTTGGTTGCCATGTGATTGTGATATTTGCATGCCATGTGATTGTGATATTTGGTTAGCATGTGACTGATCTTTGGTTGGCATGTGATTGTTATCTTTGTCTGGCATGTGATTGTGATCTTTGGTTGCCATGTGATTGTGATATTTCCTTGCCATGTGATTGTGATATTTGCTTGGCATGTGATTGTGATCTATGGTTGGCATGTGATTGTGATATTTGGTCAGCATGTGACTGATGTTTGGTTGGCATGTGATTGTGGTCTTTGTTTGGCATGTGATTGTGATCTTTGGTTGCCATGTGATTGTGATATTTGCATGCCATGTGATTGTGATATTTGCTTGGCATGTGATTGTGATCTTTGGTTGCCATGTGATTGTGATCTATGGTTGGCATGTGATTGTGATATTTGCTTGGCATGTCATTATGATATTTGTTTGGCAAGTAATTGTGATATTTGTTTGGCAAGTGATTGTGATCTTTGATTGACATGAGATTGTGCCGGTGGACATTATTGTTGTATTGCTTAAGTTCAGAAAAAGAAAGTTTCTAATTTTCATCTGAAGAAGAGGATCAAATCTTTCTTGAAAGAAGAAAGGAATGAAGGAGAGTGGAGGAGGGAACAAGGGAGGGAAAGACGGAAGGCAGACTGACAGGCAGGCAGGCAGGAAGCGAGGGAGGCAGCAGGCAGGCATGCAGGAATGCATGCAGACAGAGAGTGAGGGAGGGAAGGAGGTAGGACGGACGGACGGGAAATGGGGAGCAAGATGTATAAGAATAACAGGAATATAGGGAGGAGAAAGTGGAAAGCTATCAAGAAAAGAGGAAAAATAAGAAGATGAAGAATGGAGAGCAGGATGTAGATTAAAACAGAGGAGGATGGGGAAGAGGGGGAAGGAGAACAAGGAAGCCGATAAGGAAAGGAAGAAGAAAACGATGAGGGAGACGAGAATGAGAAATACTTGTATCAACGACAACGACTTCACTGTATCAAATTAACAAGACCAAGAAGACGAGGAAAGTTAATTTGAGAGGAAAGGGGGGGGGGGGGGGGGGGGGAGAGAGCAGCGGAAAACTCCGAATGCATAGACGTTATTATTTATTGTTTACTGTAACAACCATCATAAGCTTTATGTATGGGAAACATCCATTATTTCAAGTTTATCCCTAAGATTACAACATTAATCACCTATACCTAGATTCTAATGGCACTGGGGTATTGACCCGAGATACAGACAAAGTATTTCAGTTAAGCATTCCAAGGAAGGAATGCCTCCAAGGAGACAATCGATTGTGATGAGCCAGAAAATGATTCTAGACAGTGAGGTACCAGAAAACATGTCGTCTGTCTCCTCTACAGATCATGATGCACAAGCATTCGGCAAGGCCAAAGCATATTGATTGGCTGCGGTTTAAGGAGAGTGCCAAAGCTTACAGACATGATTGCTTGTTTGATCGATCGGCTCATCTTAACGGATCGTTACCTTCGCCATTGATCTATTTTTTTTTCGAACTGTTGGAAGTTACACTATAATGATCACACTGCTTTACAATACCATTTCCTCTACATATCAGTTTTACCATTCTTGTTGTCAATAAGTTATCCTAATTATTATTTGTCGTGTGAACCGCAGCACCTATAAACTTGCTTTCTTCTTCTTCTTCGTTTTCTTCGTTCGTCCGTGTGCTCTTACATTTTTCGTACAGATTTGTTTTACCATGCCAGTTATCAATAAGTTATCCTAATTATTATCTGTTGTGGCAGCTGCAGTACCTGTGTCACTTCTTCTTCTTCTTCTTCTTCTTCTTCTTCTTCTTCTTCTTCTTCTTCTTCTTCTTCTTCTTCTTCTTCTTCTTCTTCTTCTTCTTTGTCGTCTCCATCATTCGTCCGAAACGATTGTTTTGGAAGTACACGCGGTGTACCTGTTTACAGCAAAGCTGTGATGTTTGCGCCTTTCGGCCGACACATCCGACTTCTTCAAGCGTTTGTTTTTTTTAATTTGTTTCCTTGTTTGTTTGTGTTGTTTTGACCAAGTTAACCTTTCCGGACAATTGCCCTGTGACCCAGTAACCAGGCGCCTAAATCCTCCTCGAGGCTGGGAGATATTTTGTAATTGACCTGGTCTCCCATATTGACCCAGAATTGGTGCCTGGAATTGCACTTGAAGGTCAAGGCAGCCGGTATTGATATTCGCCAAGTTACCACATCTGTTTTCCCTGTATAGTGAAAATATGTTCATAAATGTACAACATTTAGTAGATGTGGTTATTGGACACAGTGAACAACTAGGGTGAGAAATAAATTGTAAGAAGACAGATTATGGTCGTCACCAGGAAGAACAAACTACCACAATGTAATATACAGGTAAATGGGAATATTCTTAAACAAGTGAATCGGTACAATTATCTCGGAACACTTACAAAATCTGATGGGAGATGCCTTGAAGAGATTAGAATAAGAATCGCAATGGCGAATGTAGCCTTTTGCAAGATTAAAAACATACTGAAAAATTTTAAAAAAGATGTAAATTGCTACGAGAAAAGGATTGTTGATGTGCTATATAGAACCAGTACTTTTGTATGGATGTGACGCATGGAGAATGAGCAGACAAGCTGGAAAACATCTGATTGCTGTGGAAACGTGGTTTCTGGGGAGAATGCAAAAATAAAATACCATGGACAGACAGAAAAACCAACGACCAAGTCCTACAAGAAACAAATGAAAATCGTCATCTGATTAGAGAAATTAGACGTAGACAGTCAACATTTTATGGACATGTTATGAGAAGAAATAAATTAGACAACTTGGTGACAACTGGCAAGTTTGATTGGAAGAGAACAATGGGACGACAGAGAAGTAAATACCTGAATGGCTTGACCACGTGGCATGATCGAGTCAAGAACACTGAGTAGATCCACGACTCTGGTGATCGAGTGAAATGGTAACTCATGACCGGCCACGCCTACCGGCATGGCACATGATGGCTGAATGAACCTTTCGAGTGTCAATTATTCTTGAAATAATGGACCTGGTAACATATACCCAATGCCACTGAAGGCGTGTATAAAAAGGTCCTATTTCTTTACTTACCTCCGCGCCTCTTGGCGTAGGATTCGGCACTCGGTGTGTGATGTGATATGTATATATAACGTCGTAATTTATTAGGGGATTTATAGTACATTTTTATGTCTGTAATTTGTAAGTTGAATCTATAATTTATCAGCGTGTGACTTAAAAGTGGAGTTTATAAGTAGATCGTGTCGTGTTTATGTTGTATCTGCAATTCGTAAGTGGAAACTACAAGTGCAATGTAAAACGTGTGCCCTATAAATGGAATTTGCAAATTACATGTGAAGTGTATGACTTATAAGTCAAATCTTCACTAGCTATGTGAAATGTGTGACTTGTAAGTCGAATCTACACTTGCTATGTGAAGTGTGTGAATTATAAGTCAAATCTATATTTGCTATGTGAAATGTTTGACTTATAAATCAAATCTACACTTGCTATGTGAAATGATTGACTTATAAGTCAGATCTACACTTGTTATGTGTCATGTGTGACTTGTATGTCAAATCTACACTTGCTATGTGACATGTATGACTTGTATGTCGAAACTGCAGATGTCAAGTTTAAAGTGGTTTACAGAAAAGACTCGACTTCTTCGTATCGGGTTTTATCCAATATGGCTCAGTCTCCTTCTGCACAACGGCTTGCTGAAAGCTTGACAGAGCACGGACTCCATAACTTCAGCTATTCCCCGGGAATATCCGAGATTTCATTCGTGAACAGAATAACGGACCTAAGGATGATGGTTAGTTGGTTAGTCGACAGATCATCCTCATTGCACATCGAACCACTCAGTCCATAAGTTCTCGGATCCCCTCCTCAGCAAATCCCGCAGCGTGTAGCGCCTAACGACACCAGAGATCTGTGTTGTAATTCTGACCCAAGGAGCGAACTAAAACCTTCGGAGCTCGAAGGAGGCGTCTGAAGCACTTTCCCCGCGGAGACCGTATAGAATGTATGAAATAGAAGTGGAATGCATAATTTCGCTGGGTTTTGAATCACTGGAATCAGCAAAATAATCGTCATTGTCTGCTTCCATTTTTCTTTCCACTGTCCCTCGTCCATTAGCTAATTAAGCAGTGATGTATGCCTTCTTTCTGTCGTGTTGTTCGTTCTTTCTTTGTGGCGTTGCCACTCGTCCCTCTGTGGGTCCTTTGCTCTCTTGTAATGTTTACGTTGCTTTTGTTGTAATAGCTTGCAATACGAACATCTACTTTCTTTTAATTAATTCATGAGGAATAAGCAGTAATTATCGTAATTAGATATGTCAGGACAACGTTTCTCCAGTTTCCTCAACTTGTATTCCTAAACTTGCACACCAGTTTATTATTACAATTAGCTTAATAATCGCTTTAATTACAGAGAAGAGAATAGATTTAAACACAAAATAATAATGTGGAAATTACCATTCCACGCGAGGGTAACACAATTTTAGTATGCATATATAACGAAAGCCGGTGTCCCTGGTTCTGAGAAATCGAAAAGCCATCAAACACTGACACAGAAAACGATAGGAACTAAACCCGCATTTTGAACCACCACAACTATAACCAACGCCACTGAGGCTGGTTGAACGAGGTGGAAAGTTTTGTTTCTCTACAAATCGGATCGGATCGGATGCCTTGTTGATAGCGCGTTTGCCTGTGGCCCTGTAGTCATGTGTTTAAATCACCACAGAAACATTTTTTTTTACCTGGGCTCTGGGGTCGACCCAGGCTAAAATTGGTACCTGGAATGTCCGTGAAAGTAAAGGCGCCCGACATGATATTAAACAACTCACCTATCGAGTGCCCACTGGTCAGTACGAATATGGGGCTAGCACCATGTACCCGATATTTCTCAAAGCGGGTAAAAGGGTTCTTTTTTTTTTAAATTGTCTATACATATACAGATAGACCGATAAACAGACAGAAACACAGACACGGGCGCTGACAGGTGGACGGACAGAGTGACGGATGGAATAATTGAAAGACTGGCAAATTGACAGACAGACAGAGCACAACAGACAAGGAGCGTTGAAATGAGGGAGTTTGTATAAAATTAGCAGAACTGCGGTAAGGCTGCGGAAATGTAAGCAATATAAAATAGCACAAAGTAATGCAGCTTTACAGAACACAATTACGAAAAACATAGGACGTGGCGTCGAATAGTCTTCATCAGCAAACAAATACATACACAAAACACAATTTATAATTATGGAGAAGACCCTCCAGTGACTACGGCATAAGAACGGGGTGAGAAGAATGAAAAGATTCAAAAAAAAAAAAAATGGGGTAAAAATTAAATATCTTGATTAAAAAAAAAAACAGAAAATTATAAACAAAAACTGCATTTCATCAAATGAAGAACGTCTTATGCAAGAAATACTTGACATTGGAAGATAGAAAAAGATTTATTGCATGTTTCTTGGATATTTCTAACATACTTATACATATGTGTAGCCTGGACAATTAGTAAAGAAGGAAAAAATATTCATAGTTCTAGATTTGGAGATATGCATTTATATAATAAAATGTTGCATGTTCTTGGCAGGACAGGTTCCTTGAGCTTTCCTTGATGTTCAATGTTTGTAAAATGTTAAAGATTGCTTCTTCTTGATGCAGGATTTCTCGGAATATTTTCTATAACGTTTAAGTTTAAAAACTTTCTTTAGCCATTGTGAAATGACCCATGATTCACTCACAGATGCCGTCACGAGAAAATTTCATGTTCTTAATATGATTCCTTTTATGTGTTTTCTGATTGCGAAGGGGTTACAAACGCAATTGGTAATTCCACATACCGCGTTCGAAACACAGCTACGAGCGATGTGGCAGCAAACCGCCTTGCGTTGGTTTTTCTACGATAGTATGGGTGCCAGTCGTTCAGAAAGCAATGGCAAACTGCTGAACGTAAATTTGTATAGAAATCTCAAACGGCCCAAATATGCAGGGATGTGTCTTTGATATCCTGTAAAGGATATGCAACTAACTTTGTAGAGATGTTGTACCGTCGGATCTTAATTACGCTTTTGTATTGCCCGGGTCATTTGCTTCTTGACCTCGTGTGGACACTCCTCGTTAGTGTTAATTATAGAGACCAGATATTTAATGTTCGTGACAGTTTTAATTTACCCCTTTGTCGATTGTAATTTTGTATTGGCATGTGATTTAATCTGTGGACATTATCTTTGTTTTTCTTTTATGTAGTAATAAAAAGGTTCCTATCTTCATTTTGTATTATAACGTAGAGGATTATCTGTTCTAATTCCTTAAGAGGAAGTGTATACCATTTGTATCTCATCTCATCTCATCTCATCATGTTCCTCTTGTACCTTCCGGTGTCGAGGTGAAGTATAAACTTCGTGAGAGTGCCCGGTTATGGGCTTCGTATATCGACATTCCCATGGATTCTGCTACTCCCTCCGTCCAACGTTTACGTGGTCGGCCTCTTCCTGTTTCCATCTGGTCTGTACATCATTGCTTGTTGTGGCATGCTGTTGACTGGTAACCTACTTGCATGGCCAAACCATTTGACTTGCTGCTTTCTAATAAAATCTAGTGCTGTTTTAACCCCCACTTTAGTCCTGATTTCTTCATTTCTGATCTTATCTCTTCTTGATACGTTGAGTATTCTTCTCAGGAACCTCGTTTCTGTTGTTGTGATTTTTCTTTTCTCTTTTTCTGTCATTGTCCAGGTTTGGCATTGGTAGCACAGAGTTGGTAGGAAGATTGTGTTGTAAAGTGCTTTCTTAGTAGTTATTGATACACGTTTGTTCTTTAGTATTGGTACCATTTGTCCAATGAGTTGATTTGCCTTATTGCACCTATTTTCGATCTCGTCTTCTGATCTGCCATTTGATGATATTATACTTCCCAGGTACTTGAAACTCTTTACTTGTTTCAAGGGATGTTCGTTTAGGTGAATTGTTTCTGTTTGTTCTTCTTTAGTTATAGTCATTACCTCTGTTTTGCTTGTGCTAATTTTCATGTTATGTTCCCTACACATTTCGTTTAGACTATTCATGTGGTCTTGTAATTCAGCTTCTGATTTTGCTATTAGTGCTTGGTCGTCCGCAAACAGGAGTTCTCTAATGGTTAGATTTGCAGATGGTTCTTCTTCTGTGTTCTCGTCATGCGGTATTCTTGCTGTCTCTGCTTGGCTGGTTTCTTTACGTATGTTGTCTATATATGTTATGAACAAGAGAGGGGACAGGTGAAGGGTTCTGGGTGTCCTCCAATTGCTCTCAGTATGCATTCACTGCTGTTGTATAAACTTCTACATAGGTTTGTTAGATGTGTACTCACTCCATATTGTTTAAGGATTTCCCACAGCTTGTTTTTATCTACCCTATCGAATGCCTTTTCTTGGTCGACACAGGCTAAATAGAGTGTTTCATTGAATTCGATTGATTTTTCTATAAGTTGTATATTCGGATTAAACATCAGGTTTTTGTCCATTAGGAGTGGATCAAAACTGACAATTACATCACTTTTGACATTTCTCATCATATTTTATGTCTAAATGTTGATCAAGTAAGTATAGGAATAGAATGTAATTTTGTCTTGCTCGACCTGTGCACCTCAACTCATATTTCACCAGCTGCTCTAACAGCTGCTTGTTGACCTTGGTAGAGTGCTTAAATCAAGTGGATGACATCTTTCGGAAACTGATGTTGCCGATATTTCATAATATCTCAATTTGGAGCACAATCGAAGACACAATCGTAGTCTATTAAATATGTATCAAGCTTTACAGTATGCCCTCTGTATTTCTCAAAGATGGTTATCCAAAAGAGTAGGTCAATTGGACCGTTGTCCAGGTTACATTTTAAAGTTAGAAATCCCACCAAAAGAGGAATAATGATTGCTTAGCAGTTTCTGGTATTTATACCCATGTGGAACTCTGTCCAAGCTACGGGGTATGTGCACTGAGGTGAGATTCCACTTAAGTCGTCTATGAGAGGAGACTAGAGCTTCAATGAAGGTATTTCTAGTCGATGACACTGATCTCAAACAAACCAGATAACAAACCTTTCCCTTATAGAGTAATATAACTGTAGTCTGCTGGCTGATAGACAGCATTCTAACCATTCGACCACAAGCTTCTATATAGTGAAAATCTGTAAGATAAACATCCACCCGTAATTTAATAGATGAGAGATAAATTCACATGTGGTGAATGAAATTCATAACAGTGAACTGAAGAAATAGATATATGAACATATCTCATCCTCTTCCTCTTGTACCTTGCGGTGTTGAGGCGATGCATAAACAGCGGGAGAGTGCCCGTGTATGGGCTTCATATATCGAGATTCCCATGTACTCTGTTATTTCCTCTGTCCATCTTTACGTGGTCGCCTCTTTTTCTGGTTCCGTTTGGTCTGCACATCATTGCTTACTGTGGTACACTATCAGCTGGTGGGCTAGTTATGTGGCGAAACCACTGCAATTGCTGTGTTCTAATGAAATCTAGCTCTGCTATTAAACAAACTCTACAAATAGAAATACTGCAAACTATTGGAAAACCAATGGGCCGTTTGGGTAATGGTTAAGATATAGCGCTGGCAAAGCCTGAGTGCGGTCGGACGCTGGCTAGATGTCAGCTTCCGACGGTAGATACGGCAGGGTAAGGTTGGTCAACTATTCCTTTGTGCATTCGGGTCTCCGGGATGGCATGGCCTTAACACTTTACATATCCATAGTAGATTCCTGCAACGAGATGTTATGTTTACTTAGGAATGGCTGGGAAAAGGAGGGAGGGGTGAGACACTGGGATTTGAACATATGCCTCCAGGTAACATCAGCGCCAGGATGGAAAAAAAAACAAAAAAAATATTTCGAACACCAAGACGGGAACTATGTGGAACCCCAGAAGAAACGACAACTGGTAAGGCCCCTTGAAGGAAACGACACCATATGACGGGGCGGGCACAGAATTACTCCAGGCATTAACAAGTGTGCGACTCTGTCCAGACATGTAAAACCACACCAAGAAAGTAACTAACACTATTCAACCAATCAGAAGCCAAGAAGAAGAAGCAAGCAGCCCTGTCTACGAAAGAAGAAATACAAGATACGCCATAAAGGCCCTAACTATGGCCAACTCGATAAGTCAAAGGCTGAATAGGGTCATTCGTCTCAAGAATAGCGAAAGAGAATAGCACGTCAAACTTCACGTTTGTAAGTGTCTGTCTGTACTTGTGAATTTAATTCCCATATTATTTCATCACTGATCACTGAATGTAAGAAAGAGAGTGCTGAAATGCTATGTAGAACCAGTTTTACTGTATGGAAGTGAATCTTGGAATGTAAATGAACAAATTAAGAAGAAATTAGAAGCAACAGAGGTGTGGTTCCTGAGACGAATGTTGCGAATTCCTTGGACTGCCAGAGTAACTAACGACGACTGCTTGAAACAGGCTAATGAAACTAGAACATTATATACAACAATAAGGAAGAGACAAACATCTTTCTTCGGTAATGTGATGAGAAGAGAGGCATTGGAGAACATCATAACAACTGGAAAGTTCGAGGGGAAGAGAGGCATAGGCAGACCAAGAGAAATGATGTTTAACGGACTTAGACGGTGGCATGGAGGAATATCATCAGCAGTGTTAATCCAGAACACCAACCACAGAGATCTGTTGAGAGCCATGGCAGGGCACTTGATGATGATTATTATTATTTCATTAGCCTCGAGAATGTCCCAACAATTCAGTGACCGAATCAATTAATCAATCAATCAAGCATTCGATCAAGTATGTTATTTCTCCACTGCATGCAGTCAGTATGACACAATGTTGGTCTATTGCAGATCTATTTCATTATAACGAAGTGATTTTCCCATTGCACAATCACGTGCTATTTGTGCGTATTGATTAACACCAGCGCCCCAACGCCTGATTGTATGTTAAATGTTTTCATAAATCTATCTATCTATCTATCTATCTATCTATCTATCTATCTATCTATCTATCTATCTATCTATCTATCTATATCTATCTATCTATCTATCTATCTATCTATCTATCTATCTATATATCTTTCTATCTATCTATCTATCTATCTATCTATCTATCTATCTGTCTGTCTGTCTGTCTGTCTGTCTGTCTGTCTGTCTGTCTGTCTGTCTGTCTGTCTGTCTGTCTGTCTGTCTGTCTGCCTGTCTGTCTGTCTGTCTGTCTGTCTATATATCTGTATGTCTGTCTGTCGGTCTCTCTGTCCGTCCGCCTGTCCGCCCGCCCGCCCGTCTATATACTTAATGATACTCTTAACGTGTGTGGAAGCAGTTGGTGTCCAGTGGTAATAGCACTTGCTTACAAGGACAAAATGACTACGTTTATAGGTCTGTGTTTACATGTGCAGACGAAGATAAACAACAACAAGCAGTCTACCCCATTGACGTCAAAATAAGCAATAGGTTTGAAGTACTTCAAGAAAAGTCACCAGAAAACTTACAGTGCTTTAACATGCTGCAAACGGGCAAGACAAGCCAACAAGATACATCGGGAGAACCACATGGAGACATAAAGACTGCTGATAATCGGAAATGGATGAAACAACGGTCGAGACGTGCTGACAACCAACATGTACAGACAGCACGACCTGACTGTACACATATTATACTAGGCGATTCCTTAATGAAAGGTTTATGCAGCGACAGGATGGCCACATCAGACAAAGACATTGTTTCAATAATCCCACTGCCTGGGGCTGGTGTAGACCGGCTAACAGACAAGATTAGCAGGTTGGCTGTAAATCATAGCGTCAGAAGGGCAAGCGTACATATTGGCATCACCGACACCATGAGCAACCAACAAATCACAGGGTCTCAACTGCTGGCACTCTTGAACGGATTACGTCACACTTTTCCTAACTCATCCATTTTCTTCTCCTCCATCATATCACCGAGTTATGGACACCAGCGCCGTCTAGCTGACATAAATAACAACATGTTGCAGAAGTTCTGTACTCAAAACAAGATACAATTCATCAACAATACAGCATCATTCACTTCACAGGCTGGTGCACCAAAAAAGAATCTTTACAAGGATCAAATACATTTATCTACATTGGGCACCAGTTTTCTCGCCAAGAATTTAAAATATCCAGAACGGACATACCATACATCCAATACGGGATCGCGCCGGACACTTTTAGCTACTCCTGAAACTCAAGCCAGACGACATACTCCCGTTACATCAAGTACCAATAGGACAGAAGTGTGCAGACCACTCATAACCACTGCACCTGACATCCAAGCCAGACGGGACACTACCACAACACCAAGTCCGTTAAATACGTCGTCTTTCACACAGGAGGGTAATAATTACGAAGATATGATTCCTATTCTCCCCAGAAAGGATCCGACTCTCAGCAACAACGACGTGCCAGCACAACCTCCTGTTAGCCACCAACCAGAGGCTCTAGTTGGTAGTCATTACATACCCATGAGACATCATCAGTACCCATTTAATTGTAATCCAGAATGGTTGCACCTCACACGGTATAGCCCAGCTACACTTCGTCAAGCACTTATAATGTCGCTATACCAACAACCAACACAACCTGCTATTTACTAGCAACTTAGCACAAAGCTACACCGGATCTCGGTACAAGAAAGAGCCTCTCCTTAAACGTTTATCTGCATATTTGGTTATAACTTGATCTAGTAACGTATTAGGTTATAAGTTATTACAAACATTGACTGGTTTTGACTTTATATTAATTGATAGTACTTAGCTGTATAGCTTTTATAATAACTCTAATTGTGTTTTCACGGTGAGTGAGGGGGTCTTCACTGCTCTTCCTTACGGATCTGTGTACGTATTTTTATATATTTACAGAGATATTACTGTTTCTCTGTACTTTAGAGTGTGTTTTGTAATAAGGGACGTAAGTTGTATTCACTTTGTGTGTGTGTGTTTTGCTTTTAAACTTGTGATTACGCATTGTTGAAATGTCTAATAAGTACGAACACTGGCTCAGGAATGATGGGCTCAGAATCGGGCATGTAAACATATGCCATCTATTAGGGAAGCTGCCCGAACTATCACTTATACTTAATCAAAATTTTCACATGTTTGGCGTTAGCGAAAGTCGATTAAATGGCAACATCTCAGATGATGACATCGCTATCAGAGGTTTTAAAACCATTAGAAGAGATCCCTATCAGAAACAAGAGACGGGTATTGCAGTTTATATTTCCAACTCGCTTAACGCCCACCGCAGGCTAGACTTTGAAACCTGTGAGATTGAGTGTGTATGGATAGAGGTTAAACTTCAAAATTGCATACCGCTAGTAGTTGGCTATCTTTATCGAAACCCCAGTGCAGGAAATATCTGGTATGAAAAATTCACCACTATGATGGATGTAGTCTTTAGTAATGCTAGGGAAATAATATTGCTAGGTGACTTCAACATAGACGCTAACAAATCAAACAAAACATGGGAAAACATAATAGAGTCATATAATTTCCAACAGTTAGTCAAACAAGCCACTAGAATCACTAAATCATCTGCAACACTTATAGATCATATTTATACTACGTGTGCTGATAACATCACAGAATGTAGTGTACCTATCAATGCAATGAGCGATCACTATCCAGTATGTTGCACGTGGTCGAGAAGGGGCACCAAAACTCCCAAACACAAACATATAAGTATAAAATATAGAAATTACAAAAATTTCAATCGAGACGTCTTCTTACAAGATTTGGTCAACTCATCTCTGGACTATGTTTACCAGCTTCCTGACCCAGACGATGCTCTGGACCACTGGCTAAAGACCTTTCTAAGTATATTTGATAAACATGTTCCATTTAAGGAAGTTCGTGTTAAACATCACACAAAGCCCCCGTGGATCACACAGGAGGTAGTTGAACTTATGAGAGATCGCGACAGGGCTCACAAAAATAGAGATCTAACTATGTACCGTAGTCTGAGAAACAAAGTTCAATATGTTATTCGGAAGGAAAAGAAAAACTATTTTAAGAACATAGTAATAGATAAAACCAACACTAAAGATATATGGAAAGCAATTAATACCTTGACAAACAAACACAAATCATCACAATCATTACCATCAAATCAGGTTACATGTGATCAATTCAGTAGATACTTTCAGTCCGACATAAACCAACTGAAGGCTGCAATACCAGATGCGCCTCATGACATATCTTTATTATCATCATTCTGTGAGAACAAATGCTATGGACACATTTCCTCCAACATACCGCTAATGACGACAACTGAAGTATTTACTCATCTCCGTAATCTAAAAAACAATAACTCATCAGGACTAGATGGAATTAGTAGTCGGATCCTTCGCCATGCTGCACCGGCGATCTGCGAGTCACTAACTTTTATATATAATCAATGTATAACCAGAGGTCACTTCCCATCAGCCTTTAAAATCGCTAAAGTGTATCCTCATTTAAAAGCTGGTCCTCTAGACGATCGTCTCATGAGTAATTATAGACCAATTTCCATATTATCCTCATTATCCAAACCGCTAGAAAAGCACATTCACAAAACAACACTAGATCACTTAGTTCGCCATAAACTGATAGTTGACAGTCAGTCAGGATTTCGGCCAAAATATTCTTGCCATACGGCACTAACAAACATGATAGAAAACTGGCATCAAAATATTAACAACAATACTCTATGTGGAGCGGTGTTTATAGACTTTAGGAAAGCATTCGATATGATAGATCATACTATTCTAATTAAAAAACTAGAAACAATGAAAGTAAGTTTTAATATAGTGACATTAATAAAATCATTCTTATTAGACAGAAAGCAAGTAGTATCACACAATAAAGTTTTATCTCAAGCCATTACCATTAATATTGGAGTACCTCAGGGGTCTATTCTTGGCCCTCTATTATTTGCCATTTATATAAATGATCTTCCATTAAATCTGTCGTCGTCCTGCGATCTATTTGCTGATGACTGCACAGTATATACGAACGCTGTTGATCGTAATGTGCTAGAATTATCCTTGCAACAGGAAATAAATAGTGTAGTTAACTGGAGTCATGCAAACCGCATGCAAATTAACATTACTAAAACAAAGTCTATGTTAATAGGAACCAGGCAAAGACTTCACACTCTAAACTCACAGAGAACTCTTCAGCTGCACATTGGCAGCACGCCTGTAGAAAGTGTCACCGAGCACAAGACACTGGGTGTTATCATAGATCAAAATCTAACTTTTAACTCACATGTTCATGCTCTAGTTAAACAAATAGCCAAAAAAGTATACCAACTTGCCAAGATTAAAAATTTCCTTGATGAAAACACAAGAACGATATTCTATACTTCTCATATACAAACACATATTGATTACTGCTCCACAGTCTGGGATGGATGCTCCAAATCAATAACAAAACGCCTATATTCACTCCAGAAAAGGGCAGTGCGTTTAATTAATGGTGAAAAGCTTACCGACAATTCTAACCTATATAAACGTCTCCGGTTACTGCCACTCCACAAGCGCCTGCTTTTTAATAAGACCAAACTAATTCACAAAATCCTATTTCAAAATGCTCCAAGCTACCTTTGGCCATTGTTTAAATATAACGCTAGACATAGCGAACGACTAAATATACTTCATGTCCCTAAACCTAGGATAGACTTATATAAAACAAGCTTAGCATACTCTGCCGCTCAGTTGTGGAACAATCTTCCACAAGAAATCAAAGACACCACCAATCATGATTCATACATTCGCAACCTGTTTGAACACTACCTTAGTACAGACTACATGCCCCCATAACAAATAACACAAAAAAGACAATAATGGTAACTTATCTCAAACGACAACTAGCCAAAAAACATTCCCTTATGTATGGCACGTTACACCCTCCTTAGGTATTTATAATGCCCATGTTAAACACTGCCTCAGTGAGTCATTTGTTATTGATTATTTTTCATGAGTTTTAATGTTCTTTTGTTGTCAAAAGTTGCTTCATAAGTGATGTTGAATGAAAGAATGTATGAGAGGAAATAGAGAAGAAGGGCAGAATGTCAGACGGGCCTGCGTGCCCAATTCTTAACCCTTTGAAAATAAAGACTTATTATTATTATTATTATTATTATTATTATTATTATTATCACTCTATTACTCTTTCTTACTCAGTTTCGTTTCCTTACTACGTTATTCTCTTCCCACCTCTCTCTCTCTCTCTCTCTCTCTCTCTTTCTCTCTCTCTTCCAGTGTCTCTTTCTATTCCTCTTTCTCTGTCCCTCTCTATCCCTCTCTCTCCCTCCATTATCACTTCCTCTCTCACCCTCTCTCCCTCTCTCTTCCTCTCTCGTTTCCCCTGTCTCCCTCTCTCCTTCTCTTTTTCCCTCTCTCCCTCTCTCTATTCCTCTTTCTCCCTCTCTATCCCTATCTCTCTCTCTTCCCTCCCACTTCCTATCTCTCTCCCCTCTCTGCTTCTCTCCTTCTCTCTATCTCTCTCTCCCTTTCAATATCCAATCCCATATGCACGCAGTGCATCCAACATCCTGTATTTTTTCCTCGTCATAGAGACAACAACAGACGTGCAGATACATTTTTTGTCATGTCTGAATTATAATCCGCTCTATTTTAAACTTGTCCCACAGAAATTATTATAAGTAAACCGAATATCAGAATACGGATTACAATATATGTCAACATACTGCTTCTCCTAGTATTGACGCCGTTCATTCTGTTCTGTAAGATTAATTTCTCACCCAATATAGAAACCTACGACAGTGTACAAGAACTGTCTGACAAGGGGAATTAATTGTGCTAATTTAAGGGATACAAATACAAAAATGAATGCTAGTGCGACATCTACACGCAGTTCCCGAGAGAGTTCGTTCTCCGTGGTAATTGTTGCAATAGGCAAAATACAACAACAGAAAAAGTTGAATCTAACGTATCTCAAAAATATAACTTGTTGACGAAATTCAGTGAGGATGTGTGGGCTAAATAGGAGCCGGTGTGACAACAATATACTAATATACTGTGTGTTAGAAACATGGCGTCATCCATTCATTAAAAGGATAATTGTGTTTGAGTTCTAGATTGGAGTAACGCGACAATTTTTGTTTGTGTATGAGAGCAGATGTTGACGTAATCCCTCACAATGACATAGAGAAAGAGTTATTTGTGTATTTAGAATAGACAAACATGTTGTCATACATCATTCTTCTTCTTCTTCTTCTCCCCCTCCTTCTTCTTCTCCCCGTGGTTACTCCTCCTCTCTCTACTTCTTATTCGTCTTATTCTTCTTCCTCTCCTTCTTCTCTTCCTTCTAGTTTTTTAACTTCTTATTGTTATTTTCTTCTTCTTCTTCTTCTTCTTCTTCTTCTTCTTCTTCTTCTTCTTCTTCTTCTTCTTCTTCTTCTTCTTCTTCTTCTGCTGCTGCTGCTGCTGCTTCTGCTGCTGCTGCTGCTTCTTCTTCTTCTTCTTCTTCTTCTTCTTATTATTATTATTATTATTATTATTATTATTATTAATATTACTATTATTATTATTATTATTATTACTATTATTACTATTATTATCATTAACTGCCACCTTGCCGTCTTGAAAGATGATAGGTTATCAAATGAAGTTATACCTCTGAATAGGACAAACCCTTGGCTGACTTTAGAGTCCAGGCGTTGCCCATGCAGCATGATCCCTCTCTCGGCCTTCCTAGTTTACTCCAGAGGAAAGGTAACATAACACATCTAGAATAAGACAAGCTGCAGAAGCTTCCAGATCAGCAAAGCAATACTCTATCTGTCCACCTGTCAGAACATCGATCCAACTAGTTGCCGACCAAGTCTTATGGCCTGGTCTGTCCTGCTATGATATTTAGTCTTTAGGTTGCATTTCATTTCCACGCAATGGGATATGGCGTGTACTCTTCCAATTGAGCTCCTCCGCCTGTAATTATTATTAATTGACATTATCGTCGACGGTGATCTGCGAAGACTGAACAATACTTTGTCTGTGGCTTTAAATTATCACTCCAGATCGTGACTCACTTTCAGACGTATGTACTTTATCGGGCCAGAGCTTACACATAAGTACAGTGAAAACTTCGATTAACCGTTACCGTCTGGACAAGGGATGTGATGGATAATCGAATAGACGGATAACCAACATCTCTTAATACATATGTACAGTAACGTGATTTCACTGCCGGCTTGGGACGAAAATAAAAATAGCATCGTTTTAAAGTGAATAATGCATATATATTGTATTTAAATAACAAGTATAGTCTTGACCAGTGGTTCTCAACCGATGGGGAATTCCGCCCAGGGAGGAAGTTTAGGCTTTCCATGTGTGTGTGTGTGTGTGGGGGGGGGGGGGGGGAGAATTAAGATTATTTCAAGGTCGCATTAATACAAGTTCTTATTACTTGATATTGGTTTTCCCTCTATGCGACACTGTCAGAGAGCTGCGGTTTGCTGATGATTGCAGTCTGTATGCCAACTCAGAGGCAGCCATGCAAAACAATGTTTCAGCTTTCTCATATGCCTGTGCCAACTTTGGGCTCAATATCAACTTGGAAAAGACTGTAGTTATGTACCAGCCAGCTCCAGGGATTATTCACACCGTGCGGAATGTCAAAGTGAATGGTCATAGACTAAGTGTTGTGGATAAATTCACCTATCTTGGCATAGGATATGCAACTAACCAAACCTATTCAAAGACTAAACACATTGTTACATCTGAGTGCGTCATCACTGAGACGTGTGAGTTTAACACGACATAGCACATGAAAAATATAATGTAAAGCTCATTGAATATTTTATAGATATTAATCTCATCTCATCTCATCTTGTTTCTCTTGCGGTGTCGAGGTGAAGTATAAACAGCGGCAGAGTTCTTGTTTCTATTTACTCTATCAATTGCCTTTTCTTGGTCTACAAAGGCTAAGTAGAGTGTTTCATTAAATTCGATTGATTATTCTGTAAGTTGTCTAAGAGCAAAGATGGCATCTGTACATTCATTGTTTGTCCTAAATCCAAGTTGTGTTTCGTCTTTCTGGGGTTCTATTGTAGTTCGTAATCTTTTCTCAAGAATATCTCAAAATATATTCCGAGTATGACTCAAAGGAGAAATGCCTTTGTATTGTGTGCAGACTCTTTTACTGCCTTCGTTTTTTTTTTTCCAAATTTGAATAATTATAGTATTTCCCCAGTCTGGTGGTGTCTGTTGTTCTATCCAAACATGGTTGACTAGTCTATGTAGCGATGCTGTTCCTACTTCTCTTGCCGCTTTAATTAGTTCATTTTATCTATACGTATACGTATACCCAAATAATACTAGAGACACGGCCAGAATTCCAACAGGAAAGTACTGCCATAACTATGATGCTGAAATTGAGGCAATCAAGATAGCCACAGAGAAATTACAAAATACCAGCCATGGTACACAACCTGCAGTGATATTGACAGATGCAAAATCCGTAATAGAGGCGCTCCTGTCTGGGAAACTGCCAGTTCTGAGGACACTACTTTCTGAAATTAGCAGTCAGCGTAAGATCACCATACAGTTGATACCATCCCACTGTGGAGTCCCCAGAAACGACAGAGCTGATCGATTGGCTAAGGAAGGAGCAAAAGAAGAACAACCTGATGTGCCTATTACATACCACCAAAAGAAAAGAATGATCAAATCAATCAGAAAGCCTCCAAACCTTACTCAAGACGACTACCACGTTATGGACAGATCAGAACAGGTCATTCTTCTGCGC
Organism: Cepaea nemoralis; assembly: GCA_014155875.1. Lineage (NCBI taxonomy): Eukaryota > Metazoa > Mollusca > Gastropoda > Stylommatophora > Helicidae > Cepaea > Cepaea nemoralis. Next base: position 133,462 of record JACEFZ010019036.1, on the reverse strand, counting down.
CTCAGAACAGGACACAATAGATTACGCAACCACTTGTATACAAAATTCAAGATTGGTGACTCAGCCATGTGCACATGTGGTTTGGCGTCGCAGACAGCAGAGCACATACTCCAGGATTGCCCAAACTACAACATATCCAGGCGAACCTTCTAGAGAGACAACAGTGGAAGATAAACTCTATGGACCGCTGAATGAACTAAAAAAGACTGTTAGATTCATACAAGAGACGACATTGCAGTTGTAGACATGTTTCAAGCGAACGAAAGAAGAAGAAGATCTATACGTATTTTATAGATAAGCGAAAGGAAAATCAGTTGTTCAGTATGTGCAAGATGGACCGGCTCTGTGTTGGTGTAAGGTAAGCGAGTGCGATTCACTTCCCGCATACCGCTTTTGAAATCAGTTGTAAACGGTTTGGAAGCAGACATCGTTGTGTTTATTTGTAACAATGGCATAGGCGTCGGTCGTTCAGAAAGTACTGGCAAACTAATGAGCGTAAACTTGCCTAGTAAATCACGAACACCCACATAAATGCTGGGGTAGATTTCGACGTCCTGTAAAGAACATGCAACTAACTTTAAAATACAAGACGAAGTTGACATTGCATTACAAATGAACAGTACTTTGGTGCGTTACTGAATTCGCTAGGGGTCTAAGTTGATATTGAGATGAGCGCGGTCGGACGCAGGGTTCGTCGACAGCTAAAGTGAGGGATAAACTGACCACCTATTCCACAGGACACTCAGACCTACAAAATGTGATAGTCTTATATTAATTAGTTAGTTATATGTTAACTAACTAACCCATAGCAAATTCTTGATTTTGTTGTTCAAAATAATAGTTCCACAAATATTTTGTTCCGAGGTGCACTTTCCGACTCCGATCAGCTCACATCACCAAAATCTAGGGGATGTTGGAGAGATGAAGTTCGAGAATTGACCTTGGCGTTGTGCCTAGAGCACTTGCCTACCAAGACATTGGCACAAGTTCAGTCCCTAGGAGTGGAAGAATTATATTTTTTTTTCCAAGTAAAGGACGACAGGTCAACCTTGTAGTCCAGCTGTCCGGTGTAGGAGCTGAACCGCTTACCTCGACATCAGCTCAACAGAATTTTAAAAAGACGCGTTCTTACCTATTCGGTCGTGCTGATCTCATTGTCTCATATGAAGGATAGCATTTTTCATAATTGTCTGCTTGCCTGAGAAGGAAAGATAACTAGGCATAGAACTAGCCACTTAATTGTGTCGTGGCCTGGAAGCCTGCGGTTACCGGAAGGATAAAATCGCTTGCTCTTACACTTCCGGTGTGTTTACGGTAAGGCAGAACATTCAATCCATAATCTGCATTATGTTGGATATTCTCATTCAGAAAGAAATAGCGAGTCACTGAACCTAAAATTGTCCGGAAAATCAAACTAGGGTTGGTCGCAGCGTTCGGCAAAAGACAATGTAAGAGGATTTTCGGCAGACCGCAATGCAGAAGGACACCGAACTATATGACATAACACCGGGTGAATTGAACCCAAATCTCTTGTCGTTTAAACACTTTTTAATCCCCAAAATCTGCAGGTCAGCGTAGCCAAATGGAAAAGAACACGTGTTCTTAAACATCCGTTGTGCTGATGCCGAGGTAAGGGGTTCAATCCCTACACCGGACAGTTGGACTAAAATGTTGACCTGAAGTCCTTGACTTGGGGACGTAAATTACAAGTACCTCTGAAGTCAAAGTGGGTTCACCTGATGGTGAGGGACACTGTTAATAACGAAAGCTAATCCACACGCAAAATTCAGTCCAGCACAATTAGAAGTAGTGTGTATGGACTACGCTTGAGTTCAAAGCGAGCGAGCGCAAGAAACAAATCCCTACAATCCTGTTCTCTAACCCACCTCTTTTGTTACTGCCTCATAAAGTACACTTGTTTTTTATTTTACAATTATTAGTTTAATGAGTGATCTTGCAACTCTTACAGCGGAAAATAATAGCGAAATACAACCACATGTTTCCTGTTTTCTTTTGTCGATCTTCATTCTGAACTAAATTGTGTATTCATTTATTCGCTTCACGACCAGCTCAATTTAGAACTAAGAGCCTTCTGTTTCAGTTACTCGCCCTTAACTTGTATTGACAAGTCTGCAGACGTTATGTTAATCAGTCATCGATTCTTCAAAGATCTTTCAGACATTCATCCCAACACAATCTTGCCAGCCTCCCAGAGAAAAAAGTCCGTCCATTCGCGAACTCTTAATTCGTTTTTAATCCGCCACAGTTTTTTTTGTTCCTCCCCTCCAGGCGACATGGCGCATTCAGTTCTATTTACCAGCACCGCTTCCACCCCCGACTAGTCAATCGATCATCCCCAACAATTCTCAGTTCGATTTCTTCTCAATACTGGCGGTAACAATGTTGTACCCGAAGTAAAGAGGGGCGGTTGTACTTGCAAATGTCACTGTTATTGCGTCCCTTTCTTAGATGTTACCTCCCTTAGTATTCTTGAACTCTCACTAATACAATAAAATCCCGCTGAATGTCAAGTTCAATAAAATATGTCGGTCTATGGTAATTTACAGTAGCAACTGTATATGTCATGTTTCGTTAAATCAAAAGATCTGAAGTGAATTATCAGATTCGGCTATCGCTACCGCAGTACAATAACCGCCCTCTTAATGTCACTTGCATGCTGTCACTTATCGATCCATCGTAGAATTCCGTGTGTAGTTTATTTTTCATTTTGTTTCGTTCGCTGTGAACTCAGGAGTAGTTTTCACATGCAGTGTAGTAGTACTTCTAATAGTATTTACTACAACTTGTGAGTGCACTGGACTGACGCTTGCGTGTGGATTAGATTTCCTAGTTACCAGTGTACCTCGTCATCATACGAACCCATTGCGACTTCGGTGGCACTTGTAATTTACATCCCCAAGTCAAGGGCGATAAGTCAACATTTTTTCCAACTTATTCTTCTTCTGCTTCTTCTTGTTTTTTCTTCGTCTTATTCGCCTCTTCTTTCTTCTTCTTCTGCTTCTTTTTTCTTTTTATCTTCGCCTTCTTCGTCTCTTCCTTCTTCATTTTCTTCTTCTTCTTCTTCTTCTTCTTCTTCTTCTTCTTCTTCTTCTTCTTCTTCTTCTTCTTCTTCTTCTTCTCCTCCTCCTCCTCCTACTCCTCCTTCCAGGAGCATTGCCTTTAATTACTGTTCTTTCTAACAGCTCTAACGTCAAAGTATTTAAGTTTCCGAGACATGATTTTTATGAGCCAGCTTTCTTCGATGTTAAAATGTCCGTATTTTTCTTTTCTTGGTCCATTATTCTCATTAGCTCAACAGGTCAACACTTAGAGCAGTGCTTTGCAAAACCGACAGCTTCTGCAGTTTGTTTTGTTCCAGTCGCATTAGTGTTACCTTTCCTCTAGGAGTAAAGTAGGCAGGCGAGAGAGATCCTGCAGCATTGGCACCACATGGTTTCTAAATTCTGCACAGGCTTTCTGTTATGGAGAGTTATAACTTCCTTTTCACAAACTATCCTCTGTCAAGACGGCAAAGTGCCAGTCAGTGTTGGAGACAGTCTGTGTCAGAAATATTTTCATCATTCCCCAGTAATGTTGATTATGGAATCATTGTATTCAAAGTTTGTGACAGTTTCAAATACTATATTATTGATTATGATTTTTTGGTTGACACATAGACTTGTCTGTGGAAATTATTTCCTGTTTAAGTTCAGGACAACCATGTCGATCTTCGCTGTGTCTATTGACAACTGAGGTTAACTGCGTTTGAGAGGTGGACCATGATATCTGCATATCTGAGGTCTGAAACTAGATTTCCACTTATTACGAATGGATCAAATTTGGCCCTGGTCTCATCATTCTGGATGTTTCTCATTACTTTTTCTGACATTTGATGAGAGAAAGAATGCAGTTCCGAGGACATGTACATCAAAACCTCAGTAAGTGTATGAGAATATGTACATTAAAACCTCTGTAATTGTACACAAATATTTTCATCTAAACCTCTGTAATTGTACGGGAATATTTACATCAAACCTCTGTAATTGTATGCGAATATTTACATCAAACCTGTGTAATTATACGCGAATATTTACATCAAACTTGTGTAATTGTACGAGACTATTTACATCAAACCTCTGTAATAGTACGCGAATATTTACATCAAACCTCTGTAATTGTACGCGAATATTTATATCAAACCTCTGCAATTGTACGCGAATATTTACATCAAACCTCTGTAATTGTACGCGAGTATTTACATCAAACCTCTGTAATTGTACGCAAATATTTACATCAAAACATCTGTAATTGTACACGAATATACTTTTATATGATACGTGACCGATGGGAATTTTGTTTCTCGTTTCCTTGCTTTGGACTGAAGTGTAGTCGACACACGTGCTACTGCGGTTACTTCTAGTGCACTGGGCTTATTTTTGCATGTAGGTTAGCTTTCAATAATGCCGGTGTACCTCGCCATCAGGCGAATCCACTCCGACTTCAGTGGTACTTGTAATTCACATCCCCAATTCAAGAACAAGAAGTCAACATTTTCGGGGTTGAACCAGCTTCCTCGGCATCAGAGCACGGGAAATTTAAGAACGTGCCCTCTTATGCATTCGACCATGGTGACGACTGAGGGGATAAGAGCGCTCTAGCTATTAAACTTCCGGTACACTGATGTCGAGATAGCGGGATCGCGTCCTACACGAGTGTAAGCTTGGTGTTTAAGTCGTTCAGAAAGCAATGGCAAACTACTAAACATTATATTGCATTGAAAATCAACTCCGGATTAGTGTTGATGGCAACGTCTTACAAATAACATGGAATTTGTTTTAGGGAACCGCGGTAGAGAAGTGGCTATAAGCTTGCCTGTCAACCCGGTGGTATTGGGTTCGCATCCGCATAAGGTTCCAGGTCCACCCAGTTAATAATCGGTACCAGGGAATGTCGTGGAAAGTAAAATTGGTCGATGTGATAGTGATCAAATCACCCAGCGAGTGCCGATGGATGTGATAGTTACAACATAGCCCGGCGAGTGCCGATGGATGTAATAGTTACAACATAGCCCAGCGAGTGCCGATCGATGTGATAGTTACCACATCAACCAGCGAGTGCCGATGGATGTGATAGTTGCAACATAGCCCAGCGATTGCCGATGGATATGATAGTTGCCACATGACCCAGCGAGTGCCGATGGATGTGATAGTTACAACATAGCCCGGCGAGTGCCGATGTATGTGATAGTTACCACATAGCCCGGCGAGTCCCGATGGGTGTGATAGTTACCACATAGCCCTGCGAGTGCCGATGGATGTGATAGTTACTGCATCGCCCAGCGAGTGCCGATGGATGTGATAGTTACCACATAGCCAGGCGAGTGCCGATGGGTGTGATAGTTACCACATAGCCCAGCGAGTGCCAATGGATGTGATACTTACCACATCACCCAGCGAGTGCCAATGGATGTTATAGTTACCACATAGCCCAGCGAGTGCCGATGGGTATATACAAATGTAACACGCACCACATGCCTAAAGTGCCTTTAGCTTTTATTTAAAACAAACATTTTTTGCCCTGGCCATGTGGGAGTACGGGAGAATGAACAGGCTGATAGGCTGGCAAGAATGCACCTTTTGGTGGTAGATTACCTATGGACAAGGGAGAGGTGTTCGTGCAACCGTGGGATCAGTGGATAAGGCGGGGGAACACACTGAGAACCCGGATGAGGAAAGAATTAGATTGCGGGGGATCGGCAGGGGTTCTGGAAGAGTCTAAAAACTGAAAGGGAAGACCATGAGAACTTTCAATCACATATCGGTTGGAACGATTAGTTGTGTGACTCTTCGCTGGCTGTTGAACGAGGGGACAGAAGCGTATGGTATTGTCCTGGGTGCAGTGATGTCGGTTCTTAGCTCAACTCAACTCAGATTATATAAAAACACAGCGGACGATTTGGCAGCAGACTGCCTTGCGTTGGTTTTTATGAAATGGTATGAGTGCCTGTCGTTTAGAAATCAATGGCAAACTACTGAAAGTTAACTTGCCAAGCAATCACAACGGTCATAAAATGCTGGGGTTGACAGCGACGTCCTGTAAAGGATATGCAACTAATTTGTTTAGCTTGTAATTCTGACTTTAAGCGTTTTTGTGTGTGGTCATTTACCTTTCTGTAGAGCTGTCTATTTGTCTGTCTTTCTGTACCAAGCACGCGTGTATGTGTTTGTGTCTGTCTTTTTGCATGTCTCGGCCATGAGGCAATTGTCTTGTTTTCCTCCACTCTAATTCCGTGTTCTACATACAACACGTGGCTTATTTGTGTCAGTTCCTCTTCTTTTCTTTTCTTTTTTTTTTTCTGAAATCAAAATAGACGCGATAAATATAGAGTATTTGCTTCGCTCACCACAAGGGTAATTCACGCATGCGCAGATCTGAGATAATCTGTGTCGGTATTATGTATGCATTATGAGGTATCGTGCAGATAAGCACCCTTCTAGCGTCTGCTAGAAGCTCCCAGACATCCCGGGATTAAGGCAACAAAAAGGAGCCATCTCCTGTCTCGGCTTAATATGACAGATTGGTGATTTAGGAAGTGGTTCGCTCTGTCTATTTATCCACTATTTGTCTGGTGTTTTTGTTACCTTCTTTATTGTGTCTGTCTGTGTATAGCTTTATGAAAGATTGGTGATGTAGAAAGTTTTCGCTCTGTCTATTTATCTATTTGGTAGTCATTTCTTTTTTGTCTGTGTAAAGCTTCATGACAGATTGGCTAAGTTTTTGCATTTTTTGTTTTTAAGTTTTTTGGAAGGGGTGGATGGGGGGAGGGGGTGGGGGTGGTATAGCTGTATCTATATTTCTGGCTAATTGGGTGACTGTCACTCTTTTAATAGATAATATAGATTGAACGACCAACTGATAGACAGACGTACTGACAGGCAAGAACATATACTGACTGATATGTGGGTGCAAGGTAAGCATGTAGGTAGGTACATACGTAGACGGATGGGTAGGTGGGTAGTATTTAGTTTGGAAAATGTGCAGGTAGATATATATATAGATTAATAGGTATGTAGGTACTACGTACTTGGAGTAGGTGGTGGGTAGGTAATTAGATAGGTAGGTATATATGCAGGTTGCTAGTTATGTAGATAGGTAAGTAGGTAGGGAGGTTTGTTGATGGTTTGGTTGGTTGGTTGGTAACTAAGTTTCGTAAACTGTGAGATGAATGTTGGATTTGTCACAGTCACAATGTCGCAGTAGCAAAGCCTTGTAGACTAAAAATAAAAATTTTATGTGGCAGTAGTAGTAGTAGTAGTAGTAGTAGTAGTAGTAGTAGTAGTAGTAGTAGTAGCAGCAGCAGCAGCAGCAGCAGCAGCAGCAGCAGCAGTAGTAGTAGTAGTAGTAGTAGTAGTAGTAGTAGTAGTAGCAGCAGCAGCAGTAGTAGTAGTAGCAGCAGCAGCAGCAGCAGCAGCAGTAGTAGTAGTAGTAGTAGTAGTAGTAGTAGTAGTAGTAGTAGTAGTAGCAGCAGCAGTAGTAATAGTAGTAGTAGTAGCAGCAGCAGCAGCAGCAGCAGTAGTAGTAGTAGTAGTAGTAGTAGTAGTAGCAGCAGCAGTAGTAGTAGTATTAGTAGTAGTAGCAGCAGCAGCAGCAGCAGTAGTAGTAGTAGTAGCAGCAGCAGCAGCAGCAGCAGTAGTAGTAGTAGTAGTAGTAGTAGTAGTAGTAGTAGTAGTAGTAGTAGTAGTAGTAGTAGTAGTAGTAGTAGCAGCAGCAGCAGCAGCAGCAGCAGTAGTAGTAGTAGTAGTAGTAGTAGTAGTAGTAGTAGTAGCAGCAGCAGCAGTAGTAGTAGTAGCAGCAGCAGCAGCAGCAGCAGCAGTAGTAGTAGTAGTAGTAGTAGTAGTAGTAGTAGTAGTAGTAGTAGTAGTAGCAGCAGCAGCAGCAGCAGCAGCAGCAGCAGCAGCAGCAGTAGTAGTAGTAGTAGTAGTAGTAGTAGTAGTAGTAGTAGCAGCAGCAGCAGTAGTAGTAGTAGCAGCAGCAGCAGCAGCAGCAGCAGTAGTAGTAGTAGTAGTAGTAGTAGTAGTAGTAGTAGTAGTAGTAGTAGCAGCAGCAGTAGTAATAGTAGTAGTAGTAGCAGCAGCAGCAGCAGCAGCAGTAGTAGTAGTAGTAGTAGTAGTAGTAGTAGCAGCAGCAGTAGTAGTAGTATTAGTAGTAGTAGCAGCAGCAGCAGCAGCAGTAGTAGTAGTAGTAGCAGCAGCAGCAGCAGCAGCAGTAGTAGTAGTAGTAGTAGTAGTAGTAGTAGTAGTAGTAGTAGTAGTAGTAGTAGTAGTAGTAGTAGTAGCAGCAGCAGCAGCAGTAGCAGCAGCAGCAGTAGTAGTAGTAGTTGTTGTAGTAGTAGTAGTAGTAGCAGCAGCAGTAGTAGTAGCAGCAGCAGTAATAGTAGTAGTAGTAGTAGTAGTAGTAGTAGTAGTAGTAGTAGTAGTAGTAGTAGCAGCAGCAGCAGTAGTAGTAGTAGTAGTAGTAGTAGTAGTAATAGTAGTAGTAGTAGTAGTAGTAGTAGTAGTAGTAGTAGTAGTAGTAGTAGTAGTAGTAGTAGTAGTAGTAGTAGTAGTAGTAGTAGTAGTAGTAGTATCAGCAGTAGTAGAGGTAGTAGTAGAGAAACTTGTTTTTTCCAATAGAAGAATAGTAATTATAGTATTACTTGTTGTAAAAAAAGTAGTAATATCAGCAGTGCAGCAGCAGTAGCAGCACCATCAGTGCTGGAAAGACTCGTGTATGGAGATTGAGAACGCAGTAAACAATGAAGTGACATGAAGCTGTGTGTACAAGAAGAGCGTGTTACATACATGTTTGCGTGCGCCTCCAATACTTGAATTTAACCAGAAATAACGTGAATTATAAATTTCCAGTTGTCTCTCTTTGTTAGTTTAAAAATTGTGCAATGTTGTGAATGAAGCGTCACGAAGAACTGTACCGTCACAGCAAAACTTGTCCCAAACCTGTAACCTGGAATGGGTGAGTGATATAATGTGATCATTCTGGCATGGGTGAGTGATATGTGATAATTCTAGTATGGGTTAGTGATATAATGTGATCATTCTGGTATGGGTGAGTGACATAGTGTGATCATTATGATATGGGTGAGTGATATACTGTGATCATTCTGGCATTTGGTTTTGTTTTGTTTTTTTTGCATTATTCTCGTGAGTAACATAACCTCACCGAAAATCGATAGCGGTTCTCTCCGCGTTGGTAACTTACAGGGTATGTGAGCCACTCGCTCAGAAAGCAATGGCAAACTACTGAGCGTAATCTTGCCTACTACATTAATTGCAGCTAAAAACTGCTGATGTTGACTGCAACGTCCTGAAAGAGATATGCACACACAAACATATCCTATTTACAGGACATCGCTGTCAACACCGGCATTTTACTGCTGCTTTTGATATCTTGGCAAGTTTTATGTTCAGTAGTTTGCCATTGCTTTCTGAACGACTGGCTCCCATATCAACACGTTAAATCCAAGCGCGAAGCAGTCTGCTGCCAATTCGGTGGCCGCTGTGTTTCGAACGCAGGTAAGCGTGCTCACGAATCGCGTCCGCAAGCTCTTGGCCACGGAGACCTGTTCAAAATGTTATGGATGAGTGATATAATGTGATCATTCTTCTTGTTTTGCGTTCCTCGCTTTGAACTCAAGCGTACTTCATACACGTGTTACTACTTCGAATGCACTGGAATGATTTGTGCACGTGGAGTAGCTTTCTCTTTCAGCAGTGCCCCTCGCCATCAGGCGAATCGATTCCGACTTTTGAGGTACTTGTAATTTACGTCCCCAAGTCAAGGACGCAAAATTAACATTTTAGTCCAACTGACCGGTGTAGTGGTTGAACTCGCTACCTCGGCATCAGCACACCGGATGTTTAAGAGCGAACGCTCTTATTATCTTTTACAGCCATGCTAACCTATAGGGGGTCATCTAATAACATTAGATATGCTGACGATACAGTATTGATTGCATAAAATTAGAAGGATCTGCAACATTTAGTAGATGCCAGGTACATGGTTAGTTCGTTAGTTAGTCTTTCCTCTTGAGCCTAAGTCGGCGCATAGGGCAGAAGTCATGGCTCTCCATGTTTGGCGGTTCGCTGCTACCTGTTGTAGATCCTGGACGTTCACTTGGCCGTTGAATGAGCCTTCTCTGATGATGGTTCTACGCAGGGTCTCTCTTGATCTTCCCCGTTTTCTTTTCCCTACTGGTGACCATAGGAGGGCTTGGTAGGGGAGTCTTGTCTTGTCCATTCTGAGTACATGGCCGATGTAGTTCCAACGGAGTTTTCTTATAAAATTGGATACAATATCTTGCTTAGTCTCTGGTCTTATTTGCGTATTGGTTCTGAAATCATAGCTCTAGGAGCATATTGTATTCTCCAAGAGGCACTCTAAAGGTAATGTGGTCTGTATCACGCCAACGACATTACATCTCATGTTTCTGCTACAAATGTGTGTATCTATTTTATTTTTAAAAATGTATTTATTTTAATTATTTATTTATTTGTATTTGCTGTCTTTGAACTAGAGTGTAGTCCAACTACTACTAGTGAGTACTCTGGACTGATGTTTGCGTGATGGCCAGCTTTCAATATTACCAGTGTCCCCCGCCATCAGGCGAACCCACACTGACTTCTGAGCTACTTGTAATTTACGGCCCCCAAGTCAAGGACGAGAAGTCACACTTTTTACGAGTCTGGATCAACCCCAGAACAACGTATACCCATAATACACCCACATAAACTGTGTTCTACACCTGGGCATTTTCTGGAATTTAAACGCGGTCATCTTACGGACTTTGAACGTATTCATTTTATGGAATTTGGTCATGTCCACTTTGTTGGATTTTAAATTTCCAGTTGTCTCTCTTGGTTAGAATGGCATTCAAGCAATGATGTGATTTAACCAGTATTGATTTTCCCTCGTTAGCCGGTCTGGAATTGTTTCTGCTTTAAAGGGACATTCCAAGCTAGAATAGTTCTTTGTGCTGTAACAGTAACTTGAAATCATGTCTGGCATTTCCTGTAATACATAATCAGCTCAATTTCCTACTTAAGTCCATGCTTACTTAAGACGTACTTTCTTGATACCTTGAGCTTTATCTTAGTGACTGTTTAAAGTCATTGAGAAATGTATGTTAATGTTTTACATCAGATAAAAAAAAAATTATTCATAAGATTCATCGGTATTGATCAGTAAATGTAGAAGTAGAGAAAAGGAGGAATAGATGCCAGGATACACAACCTCAATGTTAGTTGCCGTTTGGCTAAGATCAAAGTGTATTCATCTGTTTGCTAAGATCAAAGTGTAGGCATCTGTTGGCTAAAATCACAATGTAGTCATCTGTTGGCTAAGATCAAAATGTAGGCATCTGTTAGCTAAGATCAAAGTGTAGGAATCTGCTGGCTAAGATCAAAGTGTAGGAATCTGCTGGCTAAGATCAAAGTGTAGGAATCTGCTGGCTAAGATCAAAGTGTAGGCATCTGTTGGCTAAGATCAAAGTGTAGTCATGTGTTTGCTAAGAACAAAGTGTAGTCCTCTGTGGGCTAAGATTAAGATGCAGGCATCTACTGGTTAAAATCAAAGTGTAGTCATCTATTGGCTAAGATCAAAGTGTAGGCATCGTTTGGTTAAGATCTAAGTGTAGTCATCGTTTGGCTAAGATCAAATTGTAGTTATCTGTTGGCTAAGATCAAAGTGCATACATCGAGTGGCTAAGATCAAAGTGAATTCATCTGTTGGCTAAGATTAAAGCTTAGTCATCTGTTTGCTAAGATCAAAGCGTAGTCATCTGCTGTCTAACCTCAAATTGTTGGCATCTGTTGGCTAAGATCAAAGTGTAGTCATCTGTTGACTAATATCAAAGTGTAGTCATCTGTTTGCTAAGATCAAAGTGTAGTCATCTGTTGGCTAAGATTAAAGCTGTCATCTGTTTGCTAAGATCAAAGCGTAGTCATCTGCTGTCTAACATCAAATTGTTAGCGTCTGTTGGCTAAGATCAAAGTGTAGTCATCTGCACTTGATCTGGCCAAGGCCACCAGCAAAGGCGGCCATCAGTATGACACACAGAGACTCATTGGCCAGCTCGAGCCCATCCGAAATCGCGAACCCTTATAACAAACCCTAATAACTAATCCTGGGGAATCGCGGACCCTTATAACCAGGCTTGGCCATTGGAATCCCATGGGACAAAAAGGTGATTTTCTGAATAGTGTAGGGATGGGATGGGACGGGATGGGACAGGAATAAATTACCATTGGATGGGACAGAAAAATATGTCCCATGGACAAGCCTGCCATGGGAATCCCACGGGAAAGTCTCATGGGAAGGGATGGGATGGGACATGCATAAATTACCACGCAATGTAAATTATGTCCCATGGACAACCCTGCTTGTAACAAAAAAAAATGTTAGCTGCATGTTCTTTGCAGAACGTCACAGTTAACCCCAGCATTATTATCTTTTGTTTCATTGCTTTCTGTGAACTCGAATACTGTCCAATGAGCAATGAAATTCATCCTCGCATGTTTAATCTTGCTGATTATCTGTGTATGACGTTTACATTGGAGCCGACTAATCATGTCTTCTTTAAGTGTTCTAACATAATGTAGACAGCATTAGAGTCTGGTGTGGACTTCCGGTCCCAAACATGGTGGATAGGCAGTTAAACCGTTAAGGCCTCTGGAGTGTTTACGCTTGTGACTACGGTTTGCTTCCGCATTTTCCTCATGTTGGACTGGTAGTGCATGATTCCGTCGCCCTGCTACTGAATGAGTACGTGGCGCGACACTGTGAACTGTGCATTTCGCGTGGAATGCTTTAACGTATGTCCACGTTTGTTTGTTCGGGACGGTGGCGGCCGGATGTTGCTGAATTAACAGTTTTGCCTTTTCGGTTCACGAGTGCTTTTTCAGGAGACTCTTGGGAGTTGTCTCTGGAGCTATGGAGTTCGTGCATTGTGCGGCGCTTTCGGTGGGTCGCCCTACTGAAAGAGACCGAACCATATGGGATAAAACCCGGGTCAATGAAGTCTTTCTGGTGACTGTCATTTCCATCGACGATGAACTGTATTTTCCGTGGAGGACTTTTGTGTTGGCAACTTCTGACGGCGGCATTATGCACAGTGTACCTGTGCGGGCTGTTGGCTTGCCGAGACTCCTGTCTTTTCAACTTTTCACATTGGGCAGTGGGGAGCATTTTGTGGGATATTCACTGGCCCAGGAACAAAGCATAATGGGGACGACCCGTTGCCGTGAAGTTGGAACCGCGACTAACTAACTAAATAACAGTCTGGTGTGTTTGTGCGTGTGTTATTTGACCTATGCTGGGTGAATACAGAATTATGAGACCGGTGGTGCTATTTTAATGGATAGATACGGAATCTGTCCGTATTCCTTAGCTGTGGGTTCAGATGGATCATAGATCTAGCTAATGATCACACCTTTTGAGGGGTGACTAGTTGGTCATTCTCTACTTACACATTATGCTATTAAATGCCACTAAAATACGCCATTTTCCTGACATTAGCCACGGAAAATGTTAAGATGTTTCATTATCTTGATCATGCGCAGAAGTTGTTAATTTGGAGGTGACACGTATGATTATTCCCTGAATGGTAACTATTCCTTTCAATTTTATGTTGTCTAGTGTGTCCTCTAGTCTCTACTTCTTTCTTCTATTTCTTTGAGCTCTAGTCAATACTTATGAATTTGTTTTAATCTTACTGATGCTGAGCTGTGATTAAAATGTTATTTCCTTTCTGTTTTTCTCAAACTGAACAGCTTTCACCTAGAATAGGTTTTAGATTTGTTCTCCCTTGTCCACAGACAGATTACTGTCTGTTGCCCAGGCTTCATGGGCACGAACGTGAGAGGAAATCGCCTCATACCAAAGCTATTTATCATCCGGTAGGACATTTAAAAAACGTCTACCCTCTACTTTTCATTGCCTGAAAGGTCAATTTCGGGAAACACTACAAGCAGTCTTTCGAGACTTCGATTGTATTCAATCGCCAAGATTTCTTAGTCGCCTATTACGACACACTTGATTGATTACTGTCTTACTGTCATTTGCTTCCGAGTGGGCTGCGACGTCTACACAATATGATACTTTCACATGTGATAAACAAAATGTGATAGATTTCACCTGTGATAAACAAAATATGATACATTTCACACGTGATAAACAAAATGTGATAATTTCACCTGTGATAAACAAAATATGATACATTTCACCTGTGATAAACAATATATGATACATTTCACCTGTGATAAACAATATATGATACATTTCACATGTGATAAACAAAATATGATACATTTCACTTCTGATAAACAAAATATCTTATGCTATCCGAGGATTAGACGATGTTTTACATATTTTGAGACGCGGACATCGTAACCTCTCTAGCAGTTCAGATTAAGAGAAAAAATAGTTAATTGCATATCATTTACAGGACGTCGCAGTCAACCCCAGGCTTTTTGGCTGTTTGTAATCTCTTGGCTAGTTTACGTTCACTAGATTAAGAGAATGAACTTTAAATTCGTATGTGCTAATTTCTACAGTAATGTGTTCTATTGGGGAAAAGCACATATGCAGCTTGGTTATTTCGTGACACATTTTATCGTAGTATGTTTAAAACCCTACGTGCAAAATAAGTTAATATTTATATCTTTATGTCTCAAACATAAAAAGTCCGAAGACTGGTGTTGAAGTCGTGTTTATCATTGCCCTCCACGTCTGCTATTCAGCGCGTATTTTCAACATATTCATACACACGAAGGCGGAAGTATTCTGTTACATAGACCAACTTTTAACATACGGCTGCGAATCCTGGACAATTAGTACACGTGAGAAAAAAATTCCCTGGTAGCCTCGAGATTGGTTTTATAGAAAAATGTTGAAAATTAATTGGACAGCCAAAATTAGCAATCTGGACATTTTGAGGGAAGCTGAATCGTAAATACAACTTATCACAAAGATCAGAAATAAAAATAGGCTATCATCTTTTGGCCACACTATGAGAAGGCAAAACCTGGAACATGTTGTGACAACCGGAAAGATTTGTGGAAAGAGATATAGAAGAAGACAGCAGAAGACAATTCTTGAGTCTTGTGTCATGGCAACGAAGGGAGTCAACATACGATATGCGCTTGCCTGCTTGAGTGTGTACGTGTATTAGTGATTTGTCGCGCATGTTATTTTCCTTTTAGTTATATGCATCAAAGAAAACCTAGTCGAGCTGAAAAGGTTAGAATAATTGGCATTCATAAAAACCACACTCGAAAGAATGTCGATAGGCGAGCAAATAGTAGGCATTTAAACAATTAGAAAGATGCATAAATCCGTTTTTATAGCTTTTAATAAATCATGTTGTTGTTGTTGTTTTTTTACGCCGGTGGAGGGACTAAAGCACCAAAAACGCTTAGTGCAACGTACGTGTTATACAAAACAAATAATACCGTATATATTGTGACATTTCCTATATATATATATATATATATATATATATATATATATATATATATATATATATATATATATATATATATATATATATATATATATAGAGACATGAAATACTATTTCTACAATAACTTGTGTTCCATAATAATCCAGTGACGAACCAGAGAAAGGCGTGTTTCTTAATGCGAAGTATTATAGACACGCTACATTCCTTCCATACTACCTGATGTCCAATGCAAGTGAAATATGGTGAACGACACTTTATATGTTAACATCTCAATTGACACGAATCCACGTTTGCAGCCAGCCACTAGAACAGTGCTATGTAACCTATAATAAATCAAGTGGAAACAAGTCTCTCGCACAATGGATAACATTGACGTGATCTCCGACTGCCATGTCAAGAATGGGGATGTTGCCACCAACGGGAAGACCACTACAAGCAAAAAGAAGGCCGATCATCTTATGTCCTATGGACCTGAGTTTGGACCTATCTTTGGGACTAATCCCAAGAAGAACCCCAAAGCACCCGGCTTGAGGTTTGAGCATCCGGCAAGCAGCCAGGAGAGCAAAAAGGTCTGTTGTTAAGGTGCTGTTGTTGTTATTTGTTTAAATGTGTTTCCCTTCTTTTTACTCTGCTACTTTGTAGTTTTAAAGTAAAGTAACACAAATTCATTGTTGTTGATCGGCATTCATAGAACAAGAGGAAACAAGAAGAGATCTGAAGATATGTCTTCTTCTTCTTCTTCTTCTTCTTCTTCTTCATCATCTTCTTCTGTACTTTCTTCTTTCTTTTTTATCTTCTCCTTTTTCTTCTTCACCGGCTCCGTGGCTTAAGGCTTGCGAACGCGGTTCGTGAGCCGGGTACCAGGCGTTCGAAGCTCAGCTGCGACCGATTTGTGCAGCAGACCGTGTCGCGTTGTGTTATAACGTGCTGGTATGGTAACCAGTCATTCAGAAAGCAATGGCAAACTACTGAACGTAACACTTGCCTAGTACATCAACAGCAGCTGTAAAATGCTGGTGTTGACTGCAACATCCCGTAAGGGATACGCAACAAAATTATCTTCTTCTTCAGCCTTGTATTCCCCAACGGAACTCAGGCCAACCCACACCAAGTCCACCCACCTTTTGCTGTCTCCTGCCCTCATTCCCTTTCCATGTGCTCCACATATGATTAATCCCCGTCTCTAACGCTTTCCTCCATATGTGTTTCGGTCTTCCTCTATGTGTTCTACCCCGTCGGGTCTAGTTGAAGCAGTTTCTAATTATACTGTGATCAGATGTTGTTTTTATTGTCACTGTGTCCTACCCAGTGCTAGCGTCTTTTCCGCACCTTTTGCTTCATTGTGGTTTGTTTTGTTCTTCCTATGAGCTCCACGTTTGGGATTCTATCATACCATTTAAGCACTTCTATCCTACGCACTCATAAATTAATGAAGGTATGCAGTCTATTAATAATTACTTTAGTTGTTCTCCTAATTTCTTATCTATACAGTAATACTGAATTGACGTTAGACTTAAATATTCTCTTTAATGCTAGGTTGAAATTATTTTGACTTTCACAAATAACCCCAGGCTTGGTCATGAGAATCCCATGGGAAAGGTGTCATAGGATGGGATGGGACAGGCATAAATTACCATTGGATGGGACAGAAGAACATGTCCCATGGACAAGCCTGCCAGACTTGGCCATGGGAATGTTATTCCCATGGGAATCTCATGGGAAAGGTCCCATGGGATGTGATGGGATGGGACATGCATAAATTACCATGGGATGTAAATTATGCCCCATGGACAAGCCTGCAAATACCTAGTGCGATGAAAACGTCTTATGCATAATGTATTCTTATATTATTATTCTCTTATCTGTGTATTTTTAATGCTTCCTCTATTTCTTGTGCCGTGTGGATTCCAGCCAAAGACCGTTCCAGTTATACTCAGGTTTCCTCATTCCTGTCCAGCTTCAGCGGTCTGTCTTCACCTTCTTGGTTCACTGGAATCTGTATAGTTCTCTGCATGAGCTCTACATTGGTGGTTCTTCCATACCACTGTATTTAGCACAGACACCAATTAATAAATGTTTATAGTATATGTGTTACGTTCCCCTCCCTCCCTCCTCCGATGTTTAGAATCCATACAGCAGCACTGTTTTAATGTTACCGTTGAAGATTCTCTGTTCGATGCTAAAATTAATGTCTTTTCACATCCAAAAATGTCCCAGTGCTATAAAAGCTCATCTAGCCTTCTGTGTCCTTATCTGTTCCACACTTTTTGTCTGCATTGGCTTCTAAATAAGTGCATGGTCAGTCTCTTAAAGTGGGGTTTCAACAAGGGAGATCAGGTTATCATTTGCTTGATTCATTCCCATTAGCTTCGTCTTTCCCATATTTTATATATATAATTATATTGTTTGTTTTGTTTTTTTTTTTTGTTTTTGTTTTTTGCATATCCTTTACAGGACATCGCTGTCAACAGCAGCATCTTTCAGCTGTCTGTGGATTTCTTGGCAAGATTACGCTCAGTAGTTTGCCATTGCTTTCTGAGCGGCCGGCTCAGTTATCCCGCAAGTCACCACGGGGGACGAACCGCTCCCAGTTCTCGCCCGTACGAGACTCTGCGTGATAAACGGGATTACGGAGAGAAAGTGTTGTAACCCCTCGGCCAGAGAGACCGGCATATATATATATACATATATATATATATATATATATATATATATATATATATATATATATATATATATATATATATATATATATATATATATATATATATATATATATAAAATATTGTTTGTTTGTGAGTGTGGTGAATATATTCTCAAGAAGTAAAGATCAAATGGATCATTTTTCGGTGTAGTCACCATTGCGTTTAATGCAAGTCCTCCAGCGGTAGAGTGTTTGGATTCGTGTAGAAGAATAAACTTTGGGGTCTCTACTCGGTTGCCTGACCTGACAGTGAAGTTTGTCACAGAAGTCAAGCCGTTTTGAAACTTTTTACTCCATTGATACACTTGTTGGACTAACAATCATGCATGATCATACTGGACCTTCATTCGTCGATGAAATTCTATAGGCTTCACCCCTTCACTGCCTTCACTGATTTAAAAAAAAAAGAAACTGATAACAGAACTCTGTTTCTCTTTGGTGCATGTTAAAATTGCTGCTTTATCTTTATACTGTCCTTATGGAGCCACCATGTTCGTATGCACGGTGGTGCCACATGCTTTACTCTCTAAACATCTTTAACAACAATATTGACAGGATACAAGACAATGGCCTGGTTATTGTAATTTATGTCACACTTTTAAGGTTTTCATATGAATCCCCCTCGTGCATTTAAATCTCTATTTACAGTATACTGCTACCACAAACTGGTGAATCATTGCTCCAGCCTTGAAATAATGTACACACCAACAATGAGCGCAACATTTTTTAACCACTTACCTGACATATAAAAGATCATTATAACTCCCGTCAACAAGCTCACAAAATATCCTTGCTTGCTTGCAGTTGTAGCACCCCCGGGCTCAGTCGTATAAGGACGTGCTGTTGCGGCCATATTATTATCAATTTCCAACTGTCGTCATCCTGCGTATCATTATTCAAATGTCAAATAGTAAGAGAGAAATGATTCGCCTCCGGTTTTTACATCACAATTTCCCTTTCGCAGTATCGTTAAAAATGGGTTTCCTTTGTCTTATTTGTTTTTTTTATTTTCCCCTAGTGTATTTTTCGATGTGCTTTTCGCTACCGCCTTGGGTTGCAGTTATTATGTCTTTCTTAAAGCACAATGTAATAAACTGTCGTCTGTCAAGGCGGCAAGGTGTCAATATTTTTTCTCTGCATGTGAAAATCTGGTATAGACACTCTGTGATACGTATTGATGGAATTGTGTTATATGGAAAGAAAACCAGACTGTTCGGCGAGTGTCTGTTTTAGGCATAGCTCATGATGTATCACGAACCACAATGATCTCTTGGGCAGCGAGACTGGATACTTAGTCTTCTAAGATAAAGGTGAAGGGCGGCGATTGTCTGTTTCAGGCAAAGTTCTTGTTGTATCACAAGACACCACGATCTCTTGGCCAGCGAGACTGGATACTTAGTCTTCTAGGCTATGGGTGAAAAGCAGCGACTGTCTGTTTCAGGCGAAATTCTTGTTGTATCACAAGCCACCACGATCTCTTGGGCAGCGAGACTGGATACTTAGTCTTCTATGGTAAGGGTGAAAACAAGAGACCTCTGTGCAGTCTGGGCAGATTACAAATTTCACATCAGTTGAAAATCGGAGAACGGTGGCTCTCCGGGTATGAATATTAATGGAAGACAATTTGTTCACAGGTAGACAGACTCTGTTACCTTATTGTTGTTTTACAGAAGTAAACCTTTACCTAAATGCCTGCTAAGTCAGAAACAGTCGCTTTAGCGTTATAGGCGTCTCACTCTCCCTGAAATATAAGGGTGTCACTCTCCCTGAAATATAAGGGTGTCACTCTCCCTGAAATATAAGGGTGTCACTCTCCCTGAAATATAAGGGTGTCACTCTCCCTGAAATATAAGGGTGTCAGTCTCCCTGAAATATAAGGGTGTCAGTCTCGCTGAAATATAAGGGTGTCACTCTCCCTGAAATATAAGGGTGTCACTCTCCCTGAAATATAAGGGTGTCACTCTCCCTGAAATATAAGGATGCCACTCTCCCTGAAATATAAGGGTGTCACTCTCCCTGAAATATAAGGGTGACACTCTCCCTGAAATATAAGGGTGTCACTCTCCCTGAAATATAAGGGTGTCACTCTCCCTGAAATATAAGGGTGTCACTCTCCCTGAAATATAAAGGTGTCACTCTCCCTGAAATATAAGGGTGTCACTCTCCCTGAAATATAAGGGTGTCACTCTCCCTGAAATATAAGGTTGTCACTCTCCCTGAAATAGAAGGGTGTCACTCTCCCTGAAATATAAGAGTCTCACTCTCCCTGAAATATAAGGGTGTCATTCTACCAGAAATTTAAGGGTGTCACTCTCCCTGAAATATAAGTGTTTCACTCTCCCTGAAATATAAGGGTGTCACTCTCCCTGAAATATAAGGGTGTCACTCTCCCTGAAATATAAGGATGCCACTCTCCCTGAAATATAAGGGTGTCACTCTCCCTGAAATATAAGGGTGACACTCTCCCTGAAATATAAGGGTGTCACTCTCCCTGAAATATAAGGGTGTCACTCTCCCTGAAATAAAAGGGTGTCACTCTCCCTGAAATATAAGGGTGTCACTCTCCCTGACATATAAGGGCGTCACTCTCTCTGAAATATAAGGGTGTCACTCTCCCTGAAATATAAGGGTGTCACTCTCCAGACCTCATAAAGTGCTTGGATTCGTGAAGAAGAATAAACTTTGGGGTCTCTACTCGGCTGCCTGACCTGACAGTGAAGTTTGTCACAGAAGTCAAGCCGTTTTGAAACTTCCTACTCCATTGATACACTTGCTGGACTGACAGGCATGCATTATCATACTGGACCTTCATTCGTCGATGAAATTCTATAGGCTTCACCCCTTCACTGCCTTCACTGATTTAAAGGAAAAAAAAAGAAACTGATAACAGAACTGTTTCTCTTTGGTGCATGTTAAAATTGGGGCTTTATCTTTATACTGCCGTTATGACGCCACTGTGTTCGTCTGCACGGTGGATCCACGTGCTTAACACTCTAAACATCGTTAACAACAATATTGACAGGATACAAGACAATAGCCTGTTTATTGTAATTTATGTCACACTTTTAAGGTTTTCATATGAATCCCCCTCGTGCATGTAAATCTCTATTTACAGTATACTGCTACCACAAATTGGTGAATCATTGCTCCAGCCTTGAAATAACGTAGACACCAACAATGAGCGCAACGTTTTTTAACCACGTAGCTGACATATAAAAGATCATTATAAATCCCGCCAACGAGCTCACATAATATCCTTGCTTGCTCTCAGCTGTAGCACCCCCGGGCGCAGTCGTATAAGGACGTGCTGTTGCGGCCATATTATTATCAATTTCCAACTGTCGTCATCCTGCGTATCATTATTCAAATGTCAAATAGTAAGAGAGAAATGATTCGCCTCCGGTTTTTACATCACAATTTCCCTTTCGCAGTATCGTTAAAGATGGGTTTCCTTTGTCTTATATGTTTTTTTCCCCCCTAGTGTTCCCGACTTTTCCCGATGTGCTTTTCGCTACCGCCGTGGGTTGCAGTTATTATGTCTTTCTTAAAGCACAATGTAATAAACTGTCGTCTGTAAAGGCGGCAAGTTGTCAATATTTTTTCTCTGCATGTGAAAATCTGGTATAAGACACTCTTTTATACGTATTGATGGATCTGTGTTACATGGAAAGAAAACCAGGCTGGTCGGCGAGTGTCTGTTTCAGGCATAGTTCATGTTGTATCAAGAACAGCAATGATCTCTTGGGCATCGAGACTGGCTACTTAGTCTTCTTAGGATAAGTGTGAAGGGCGGCGATTGTCTGTTTCAGGCAAAGTTCTTATTGTATCACAAGCCACCACGATCTCTTGGGCAGCGAGACTGGATACTTAGTCTTCTACGATAAGGGTGAAAAATAAGAGACCCCTGTGCAGTTTGGGCAGATTGCAAATTCCACATCAGTTTAAAATCGCAGAACGTTGGCTCTCTGGACAAGAATATTAATGGAAGACAGTTCGCACACAGATAGACAGTCTCTGGTACCGTTGTTGTTTTACAGAAGTGAACCTTACCCAAATGCGTGCCAAATCCGACTCAAACGCCTTTGCGTTATTTGGGTGTCACTCTCCTTGAAATACGAAGAAATGGAGAAGAAAAAGAACCAGAAGAATTTATCGTCAGAGCTTTCCGAAGTGAATCATGATAATGATGACTAGCCACGTGTATGGACATTAAAATCTATGGCAGGTAGCACATTTTAAACAATAGACTTCGGAGTTAATAAATCAATAAATATGGGCTGATTTGAATTAAGCAAGCGACAAAACAATAGAAGAACAGTTGGATGTCACCAGAAAAGGCTCCTTCCTTTCTTTCTCCATTTTCTCTTCAATTTTACGTTCAGAAGTTTGCCATTGCTTTCTGAATAAGAATTCCTCCAGGTGACTGTTACTTGTGACTCCCCTGTTCAGTAAATTTGTTACTTAGGTCCAGTGTATTCCATCAACTAAGCGCCTCAACTCCTATCCATTCGAACAGTCATTTCTTCAACACAACAGATGTCTGGCACTGAAAACCGGAGAGGCCAGTATTACGGGCTAATACATACGAGTATTCCCGATGGGATATCGTCTACTGTTCATTTTGTTTCGTTTTGTTCTGTTTGTACATTTTACATATCCACATTAATACAAAGTTTCTTCTACTACTCTATGCTGTCTGGTATTGTTTATCATAACTGTCCAACGTATCCCGTCTCGTATTCTGCCTATCAATTTGGTACCGATGTTCCTCCACATAATGATGTCAACCTGGACCAATGCAGCATTTTTTGCCCATGAAGTCTATGAAGGTTTCCACTCAGGCATTGAAACCTTTGCTTTCAGTGATTGATCTTGAGGATGCGTACAACGGAGTAACATTGGATTTCTTAACGCTTCAGCTTCTTGAACTCAAGATAAGTCCTTTCCTCCTTAGTTGGATCGCCGCAGCCCTCTTCCAACGGAAAGTAGTTTTCAGATGTGGCAGTTGGATTTCGGAACCAACAACAATATATCCTGGCCTACTACATGGATCACAATTATCTCCGGCGCTGTTCAACGCCTACACAGTGAGAATCACCAGTGAGCAGATCACTGGACCTGGCAGGACACTGTCATATGCCGACGATGTTTTAGTGTATCGTCTGGGTAAGGATCAGGTTGCTGTGGAACTAGAAACCGAACTCAATCACATAAGTACTTGGTGTGTTGAAGCAGGCGCAATGGTCAACCCAACAAAGGCAACAGTGACATAGTTCTCTTTGAATAGTCATTTTGTCAACACTACAACACCAATTGTAAATCTGTGTTCAGAGACTGTAGAAAGAACGCAGGCAATGAATTACCTGGGGTTACGTTTTTATCGAAGCCTTGCTTATAATGATCGCATAGACCAGGTGATAACAAAGACCAAGCGAGGTTTGGCAGCGATGCGGGTGATGGCGGCAGCAAATTGTGAGCAGCGCCATCTATGTCTTCTATACGAGGGGCTGGTCATGTCTGTTTTGGAGTATGCAATGGCGATCCTAACTCTCAGCCGTAAGCAGATAGAAAGGATGGAAAGGATACAGAAAGAAGCTATTTTCGAGAATTCGTTAGACGGTGATGCTGTCATCTTTATAGATGGGTCGGTTGTCCGACATGTGAGAAGCTCATGGGCCTTTACGACTCAAGTCGGATGGAGAATTGTGAAGGAGGACTCAGGTGCTTTGGTTGAGACCACAAGTAGCCTGACTATGAAAGTCATGGCAGTAAGTAAAGCAATAACATGGCTCGAGACACAAACATTCACTAGGGCATGTTTCCTTAGTGACTCAATGAGCATGCTCAAGAAGATAGAGATGGGATGGATCTGAAGAGAGTCGTTGCTGTCTCTGGAGCGGTCTCAGCTGGCAAATATTAGTTTGATCTTCGTGCCATGGCATGCGCGAGTACAAGGAAATGAGCGGGCTGGCAAGCTCTCAGCTAAGGGCACTGTGGAGGGCGGACGCGCCATGGACCAGGCTGACATTCTGAATGCTCTACGAGAAGTAAGACTTTTGCGAGAACCAAGTGATGACTGTGAATCTACAACCATGGCTAGACTGCGAGAACAGCAACTTAAAAGAGGTGTGGCCAAAAACTCAGAACTGGTGTCGTTAGCCGCTACAGTACACGCTGCGGGATTTGTTGAGGGGATCCGAACACTTCCAGGACTGAATGGTTCGATGTGCAATGGGGATGATCTATCGACTAACTATCTAACTAACTAATGAGGTCAAACTTCAAGTATCTACTCCTTCGTTCTTCCCATGCCTCTCCTCCCCTCCATCTCTTCCGTTGTCACGACGCACTCGAACCCTCTACTTCTCACGAAATACCAAAACAATACGGACTGTCCAAAGTCTCCTGTCTCGTGTTCTAACTATCATTTTAATACCAATGTTCCTCCATGCCATGATGTCAAACTGCCAGCATCGTCTCTCTCTGTCGTCTCCTGCCTCTCCTGCCCTACAATTCTTCCGTTGTTACGACGTACTCGAACTCTCCCCTTCTAACGGCGTCCCTCAAAGAATGCCGACTGTCTTCGACTACTGTAACCATTTATCTTTCTCAAGAAGACTTTTTTCAAAATATTTTTTACGCTTTTGATCCGTCTCTGGTGTCGCCATCGTTTCGCTACAAACCCATACCTCTGCAGCATCCAAATAATTCCACACTAGTCTACTAATCGTCCATAATTCGCTTCCCTGTGTCAGATTTGACTCAATATAGCTCTTAAGAGCTTATAACATCACGTCTTACAACGTCAATATGTGAATCGCGGGCGATTTCGCAATAGCTAACGCACATAAGCTGTGCTTTTGATCTTTAACGTGATATACCTATTCTTAGACTATTGTGGACTAGAAGGAAGAAAATTACCGACATTCAACACGATCTAAGCGACACAGAAATTGACTCGTAAACAGAATTTTGACTCTGAAACAACCGCTTTGTCAGTATTACAAGGTCTCAGTGGTTTGGGCAGAACAGTAATGGAAGGCATGATTCCTGAAAGAAGCTACTACTACTACTGCTGCTGCTTCTACTGCTGCTGCTACTACTACTACTACTACTACTACTACTACTACTACTACTACTACTACTACTACTACTACTACTACTACTACTACTACTACTACGAACTCCCTCCTGCTTCTGAGGTACTTGTAATTGACGTCCCAAAGTCAAGGACGAGAAGTCAATATTTAAGCCCAACTGACCTGCGGATAAAACGAACCCACTATGCCGCGGTCAGTAGAAAAGTTTCAGGCTCGTTAAACCTCTCAGCCACGCGGTCCTCCAAATTCAGAGATTGAATACTTGAAGTAAACACTCGCGTAATCTAAAAGTCAAAATAACAACTACTTGTAAGAAAGAATTATTGTGGCTGGACCTTTCCCAACACCGTAGTGGTGGGAATATAAAATAAACTCGGGCTAATATGATACATAGAGCCTGTTCTTTTGTATGGATGTGAAACTTGGACAATGTGCAGTCAAGCTGAAAAACATCTGATGGCTGCAGAAATGTGGTTTCTGAGGAAAATGCAAAGAATACCTGGACAGACAGAAAAACCAATGACCAAGTACTACAGGAGACAAATGACAATCGTAAATTGATTAGAGAAATTAGACGTAGACAGTCAAACTTTTTTGGACATGTTATAAGAAGAAATGGATTGGAGAACTTAGTGACAACTGGCAAGATCGAAGGGAACAGACCAAGAGGAAGACCGAGAGGAAAATACCTGGATGGCTTGGCCACATGGCATGGACGAGACAGGAACACTGAGCTGATCCACGACGCTGGTGATCAAGTGAAATGACGAGTCATGACCGCCCACGCTTTCCGGCATGGCACATGATTGATTGATTGATTGATTGATTGATTGATTGATTGAATAAGAACTACCGATAATACAAAAACACAACTCGTCGATGTGGCTAAATGGAACATAGATACGCAAATAAAGTAGGTAGCGATCCTGTGGAGGCAAAACAAACACACCAGAATTGATCAATACAGCAACATTAATTCAGTGGAATATATGTGTAGATTCGTTTTGAATGAATGGATTTTTAAACTAATGACAGACTACAAGGTCGTAACATCAGATGACAGGTGAGGTAAAAATGACCGGAATAAAATGGCATTACACAGGAATGTAATGTCTGTTCTTCTGGGGGAAACGTCAGACGACACGAAAGTAACAACCGGCCACAGAAATATAGCATAGCAGGAGACTGCATTACAATAATAACAGACGACAGACAAGTATTTATAGACGACATTAATTTAACAACAGACGACAGACAAGTATCAATAGACGACATTAATTTAACAACAGACGACAACAAATGTCAATGGACGACATTAATTTAACAATATACGACAGACAGGTATCTGTAAACGACATTACTTTAACAACAGACGACAGACAAGTATCAATAGACGACATTAATTTAACAACAGACGACAGACAAGTATCAATAGACGACATTAATTTAACAACAGACGACAGACAAGTATCAATAGACGACATTAATTTAACAACAGACGACAGACAAGTATCAATAGACGACATTACTTTAACAACAGACGACAGACAAGTATCAATAGATGACAATAATTTAACAACAGACGACAGACAAGTATCAATAGTCGACATTAATTTAACAACAGACGACAGACAAGTATCAATAGACGACATTAATTTAACAACAGAGGGCAGACAAGTATCAATAGATGACCTTAATTTACATCAGACGACAGATAAGTATCAATAGACGACATTAATTTAACAACAGACGACAGACAAGTATCAATAGATGACCTTAATTTACATCAGACAGCAGATAAGTATCAATAGACGACATTAATTTAACAACAGACGACAGACAAGTATTTATAGACGACATTAATTTAACAATATACGACAGACAAGTATCAATTGACGACATTAATTTAACAACAGACGACAGACAAGTATTTATAGACGACATTAATTTAATAACAGACGACAGACAAGTATCAATTGACGACATTAATTTGACAACAGACGACAGACAAGTATCAATAGATGACCTCAATTTACATCAGACGGCAGATAAGTATCAATAGACGACATTAATTTAACAACAGACGACAGACAAGTATTTATAGACGACATTAATTTAACAATATACGACAGACAAGTATCAATTGACGACATTAATTTAATAACAGACGACAGACAAGTATCAATTGACGACATTAATTTGACAACAGACGACAGACAAGTATTTATAGACGATATTAATTTAATAACAGACGACAGACAATTTTTTATAGACGACATTAATTTAATAACAGACGACAGGTAAGTTATTATAGACGACATTAATTTAATAACAGACGACAGACAAGTATCAATTGACGACATTAATTTAACAATAGACGACAGACAAGTTTTTTATAGACGACATTAATTTAACAACAGACGGCAAAAAAGTATCAATAGACGACATTAATTTAACAACAGACGACAGACAAGAATTAATAGACGACAGCAATGTAGCAATAGACTTCAGGAATGTAACAACACACAACTAGTATTTATTGACAGTCTACGGAAGTGTAACAATAGACGACAGCGTAGTAAGGAAATACGACAAGAAAGTAACAACCATCGGCGATAAGTAAGTAACAACACACGGCATGAATATAACTGATAACAAGAAAGTAACACAGCGGATCAATATAAGTGAATATGTTTCTTAAACCGATGTCATTGGGAAAATCAAAGGTAACAGTTGAGTTGAGTTGAGCTAAGAGCCGACATCACTGCATTCAGGGCTTTCCCCTCTTTCAAAACTCATCGAAGAGTCATACTACTAATCGTTCCCGCCGCTATCTGATTAAAAGTTCTGGTCTTCTCTCTCAGTTTTGAGATTCTTCCACAACCCCAGGCGATCCCCGGCAATCTCGTTCTTTCCACATATGGGTTCTCAATCTGTTCCCTCGCCTTCTCCATCTGGTCCCATGGAAAGCACGCCACATCTTCCTTGTAATCAAAGGCTACATACAGATCTGCTGTGCTGTCTGTCCTCTTCCATGTATATGGGGCACTGAATGAATCATCAATATACGAGAAGTATACGGCAAGCTTTACTAGAATGAGACCAACAGTAGCACGATGGATGTTGCGGCCAAAGCCGTTGCCA